>PVJL010005603.1:0-105484 GCA_004026885.1 Lyroderma lyra
GAAGACTTCATGAACCTGACCTCAAAGGCAAGGGAAGTAAAAGCAAAAATAAATGAATGGGACTATATCAAACTAAAAAGCTTCTGCACAGCAAAAGAAACCATCAACAAGGCAAAGAGACAGCCAACTGAATGGGAGAAAATATTTGCAAATAACACATCAGATAAGGGTCTAATATCTAAAATATATAAAGAACTAACAAAACTTAACAATAAAAAAACAAACAACCCAATTAAAAAGTGGGCAGAAGCACTAAACGAACACTTCTCCCCTGAAGAAATACAAATGGCCAGCAGACATATGAAAAAATGCTCATCCTCAATAGCTATCAGGGAAATGCAAATCAAAACCACAATGAGATACCACCTCACACCTGTTAGAATGGTTATTATCAACAAGACAAGGAACAAGTGCTGGAGAGGATGTGGAGAAAAAGGAACTCTGGTACACTGATGGTGGGAGTGCAAACTGGTACAACCACTGTGGAAGCAAGTGTGGAGGTTCCTCAGAAAATTGGGAATGGGGCTACCATATGATCCGGCAATTCCCCTTCTGGGGATCTACCCAAAAAACTTGAAAACCTTTGTCCGCAAAGACTTAAGTACCCCAATGTTCATTGCAGCGCTGTTCACAGTGGCCAAAACATGGAAACAACCAAAGTGCCCAGCGACAGATGACTGGATAAAGATGCTGTGGTACATATACACAATGGAATATTGCTCAGCTATAAGAAAAGATGAAATATTGCCATGGACGGATGGACCTGGAGATTATCATGCTTAGTGAAATAAGCCAGACAGAAAAAACAAAGAACGGTATGACATCACTCATATGCGGAATATAAAACTGAAAGCAACAAAGAGAAAAGGAACAAACCACCAAGCAACCCATGGACACAATCAATAGTTTAACGTTTATTTGGGAACGAGTGGGATAGGGAGGGGAGAAGGGAGAGGGGATGGGAGAGGAGAGGGGGAAGCTTTAACATAAGGTGATGGAAAGAGAAGTCACATTAGGTGGTGAACTTATTATACAAGTTGACAATGCACTGTAGAATTGTATGCCAGAAGCCTATGTAATCCTTGCTAACAGATGTCACCCCAATAAGTCTAACAATAAAAATGAATTTAAAAAAAAGAAAAAACAACTGCATCACATCACTTATATGTGGAATATAAAAACTGTAAGCAACAAAGTTTTTAAAAGTTTTTTTAAATGGTATTTTTCAGTGATTCCCATACTGGGTAGGAGTTAGACTAGGTAACATCTAATAGCTCAATTTTTATGAATTTAAAAGTTAGTATTATAATATACATCAAAATGACCTAAATACATGTATTCAAGAAAAAGAAAGAACAAGTAATTCACAATATTAGTTCTTATCCCTTAAACAATCCATTGTTCTTCATGTTTCATTTGGGAATACGTATTGTGTGATTCTTGTGTAGTGGAAAATTGGAAAGGGGACTGGGCCGGTCCACGAAAAGAGGACAGTAATGCTGGACTGTTAACACAAGGGCAGGAGGAAGCCGGCAGGGAAGCAAACCCTCAGGTGTGGGTTTGAATGCATGCCCAGTGTATTTGGAGGGATGGGAAGAAATGGTGAATTTTGAGCCATGGACCTTTTCATTAGCTTGAGGTGGGAAGGTGGCTGGGTGAGTTTAGGCAGCTGATCCAAAAGAAGTCCTGAGGAGAAGCCAGTGGAAATGGACACATGATCTAGGGCTGACCAGATGTACCCTTTTAAATGGGACAGAAAACAATAGTACTGTCCCATTACAAATGGTACATACGGTCAGCCTAGTCTAACTAGGCTAAATCTGAGGTGTCAGTAGGCTGACCATGGGTACCATTTGTAATGGGACAGTACTGTTGTTTCCTGTCCCGTTTAAAATGGGATGTCTGGTCATCCTAACATGACTTCTAACTGTGGCTCTGTCACTGAAGTTGATATCAAGCAGGCCTCCTAATTCCTTAAGCTGTGGTTGACGACAGTCCTGGTTTTGAGTTCTGGCTTTACCAGCAATTAGTCATGTGATCCTGGTCAAGATTCTTAATCTCCCTAAATTAATCTCATCATGTGTGAATGGGAGGATTATACTTACTTCACATATAAGGTTTTTGTGAGATTAAATTAAGCATTACAGCATTCAAAACATTCTCCATTATGCCTGCTGCAAATTACGCATTCAATAGATGTTAGTTATACTCGTTAGTTTTTTAAAAATTAACAACACCTACTAAGTACTGTTCTTTTGTACCAGGAGTAATGAGTATCCCAGCCTGTCTAAGGTAAGATCCATACTACTCGGCCCTTCTGAAGGGCTCTACCCAGTGTTCATGAATTACGAGCTACTTTAGTCCTGTGAATGGAGTGGGCATCCACCTGGCCTGGTGTGAATGCCAGCACTCTTCCCTCTAATCCTTTTAGGTGGTTCTTTCCTTGGACTTGGGGAGCTTGTCACAGCCATGCTCACATCAGCACTCTGCCGAATACTCGGATGGGACCCTCTGAAGACCTGAGCTCTCACCCTGTGTGCTGCCCTCTTCCCTTTGATATTCTGATAAATACCAGCTGCCTTTCTCACCCCTGACTCCACTTCATCCCTTCAAATCAGGGAGTCCTCCAGACTCTACCTCAGTGCTTGGGCCTCTGGGTTCTCTCAAGGCTGTAAGCTGAGGCAGTTATAGGATTCCCCTCACTTGTTTCCATCTCTCAGGATTCCTGTCCTTCGTTGCTTGGTGTCCAATGTATTGAAAACTGTTTCATATGCTTTGTCTTGTTGTTGCTGTTGTTGCTTCAGGAGGACAGGTGAGCCCACTCCCCATACTTCATTTTGGTTAGAAGTAGAAATTTCTAACTTTTACTTACTTCTTGACTTTTAAGCTGTTATTTCTTCAAATATATTTTCCTATTTTTGTCTGTCCTCCCACTTCAGGAATGCCTTTTACACAGATATTAGGTTGTCTGAAGTTTTTCCACAGCTCACTGTTTATTTTTAAAGTCTTTTTTTCCCCTGTCTGCTTCATTTTGGATTGTTTTAATTGCTATGCCCTCAAATTCACCCATCTTTTCTTACATAATGTCTATAAACCCATTCAGTATATTTTTAATCTCAGATGTTGTGCTTTTCATCTCTAGATACTCAATTTGGGTTTTTAAAATAATAATTGCCATGGTCAATCTTTCCTCTTCCTTCTTGAAATCCAGAATACAGAAATGATTACTTTGAATGTTCTTTTCTACTAACTCCATTATATGTCAATTTTGGATCAGTTTTGATTGATTGTTCTCATTATGGATCATACTTTCCTGCTTCTTGGCACACCTGGTAATATTTAATATGTGCCAGAAACTGCAAATTTTATCTTGATAAGTGTTGAATGTTTTCACATTCCTATAGATAACTTTGAGCTGTGTTCTGGGACACAGTAAGGTGACTTAGAAACAATTTGACCCTTTCAGTTCTTGCTTTAGTAATTTCCCAGGCAGAACCAGTACATCTTTTAGTTTAGGGCTAATTTCCCCTACTTCTGAATACTCTATCTCATGTTCTGTGGATTATGAGGTTTTTCACACTGGCTAATGGAAAGAGGAAGTATTTCTGGTCCTTAATGAGTTCCAAGGACCGTTCCTTCTAATCCTTTTGGGTGCTTCTTTACTTGGCCTCAAGTATTCTTCTCCCATGCATTCACTGATCCAAATAAAGGGGGACCCTCTGCAAATCTCCAGGGTTTACCCTTTGTGGCTCTCTCCTCTTCTATAATTGACCATGCAAACGTTAGCCATGCTGGTCCTTCTGAACTCTCAGTTTAGGGAGACCTCTTAGCTATACTTGGCTTCCCCTTTATTGTATTGCATCTTGGACTCCAGGCAATAAGCTGGGGTGATCGTAGTGGTTAGCTGTTTATTTCCTGCCTCTCAAGCAGCGATCATCATCTTTCTTTGCCTGAGGATCAATGTCTTGAAAATGTTCATTTCATATATTCCTCCTCCACAGATTTTAGTTGTTTCAGGTAGGAGAGTATATCCGGTGTCTTTTATTCCATCTCATCTGGAATCTGAAGTTCCCATAGTTAATTTTTAAGATTAACAAATTTTGTAATGAATGATCAAGTTTCTAATAATCAAAATTTACTTATAAGTTTGTTCCGAGAGTATATACTTTATATTTTTTATAAAATATATTTTATATTCAGAGAATATAAACTTTATATTTTAATTTAAATAGAAGCAAATTAGCTCAGTCACTGTTTCCAAACATACTTTTTTTCTTTAACAAATATTTGAGTAACTACTACAAAGTAGGTATACTTCTAATTGCTGGGGAATTCCAGCTGTGAACAAGATAAAATCCCTGCCCTTGTGGAGTTCACATTCCAGTATGTTTTTAAAAATGTCAATGCAATGAATTTGCTAATCTGTCAAAGTCTTTTTGCAGAAAGCTTGAAACCATAAAAGTTAGTGATGTAAAAATTCTAAGGAACAATGATAAATCCAGGCATACTTTTAGTTTGAAACATGTTAACAAGTTAGTAACCCTGAACCACAAACAGTTGTGCATCTGTGGGCAACTTTCATTCAATTCTGACATAAGCTTCAGGAGACAAGCCCTGCCTATTAGCTCTACTCTGTATCTGCAGTGCCTAATGCAGTGTCTAGGGTATAGCAGGTGCTTAATGAATATATTATGAAAAATTTCAAACTGCTTGTTCCAAGTGACTTTATTTTTGGTTCCTTTAGGGCATAACTGATAGGGAAGAGCTAGTCAGCACCAAGGGGATGAAAGGTTTATGTGCAACCCATAAGAACAAGATATGTAACGGGAAGCTGGCTGCTGGCCCTCCATTGTCAGTTCTTTTAAATTTATGTCTAGCAGGTGAGAGCTGACTCTTCCTGCCTTAGTTTTGGTTCCTAACATTTTAATACGGTTGGTTCAAGTCTCTTGCCTTCACTTCCCCAGATGAGGACAGGGCGGAGAGAGGAAGAAAGATTACGTAGTTTTTAAACTTTACTTTTTAGGGGTGTATGTGTGATGTGTGTGATATTAAATGAATATGTGCGAATATATGGAAAACGTATATATGCAAACGATACATGGAGAGCTTGAACGTGTTGGGAGTGGTCAGGGACCCAGGCCGTAGAAGTCTCTCCTGGCCCGCATACACCCACCCACCCGGGTACTCACCCAGGAGCCCGAAAGTCCAGCGCCAGAGCCAGTGGGATCGGGTGGACAGGGTTGGGGGTTCAGCACGAAGCCAAGGGGGATGGTGCAGCGGCGGGAGCGTGGACCCAGAAAAGCCCCGAGCCCCGGGCACACCTGGGGACTGGCTCAGTTTATCGCTCCGGGGGCGTGGTGTGGCGTGGCGTGGCTTAGCGTGGCTAGGGCGTGAACGGGGCGGGGCCAGGCGGGGCCCGGAGCCTGGGCGGGGCGGGGAGGGGGCGGGGCGCACGGCCACCTGACGAGGCGCGGGTATTAAGCAGCGCGGAGCCGCTAGTCGCCCGAGCTGGAGCTTCCTCGCGACCCAGCGCCCCGGCCAGCCGCCCCGAGGAGCCGCGTCTCCGCCCGCGCCCGCGCTCCGCCGCATCTCCGCGAGTTTGCCCGCCGTCCGTCAACCCCATCCTGCCCAGTCAACCCCGGCCACCGAGAGCCATGAACCAAGTCGATCCCGGCGTGCAATACAACTACGTGTACGATGAAGACGAGTATATGATCCAGGAGGAGGAGTGGGACCGTGACCTGCTGCTTGACCCTGCCTGGGAGAAGCAGCAGAGGAAGGTCAGCGGGGCGTGTCGTGCCTCCCCGCGTGTCCATGTTCCTCCGGCATGTCTGTGTCCTCCCTGGTCTCCGTGTCCCCTCTGCATGTCCGCGGGCTCCGGCTGTGGTACAAGCCACAGAGGTTGTGCTGTCCCGGGTTATCATGTTGTCCCCGGCCTCGTGCTGTCCTAGGTTCTCACAGCCCGGCACCTGGTAGAGAGGGGAGCGAGTCTGTGGGCAGGCATGAAGCGGAACGTCGTGTGTGTGAGCGTGCGTGTATGAGTGACATGAGTACAAAACGAATAATGTTAAATGTTTCTGTTCTGACCCGCCTTAGACCAGACTCAGAGCCCGACCCCTGAGTCTGTGACCTGGCCTGCGGAGTTAAACTCTCCTGGCCCTGTCGTGTCCACAGGGTTGCCCCAAACAGTAATTGAAAACCATTTCTTAACTGTCTCGGGCTCCTTAAGAGGGGATGTCGTATGAACACTGGACATTAACTGGTAAAGTAATGATTATTCACATTCTATTTATGGGTCACTGAGGTAAGTGCACAGGAGGAGGGATTCAGCAGGTCCTAAAAGCTCTCTGCCATCCTGGTTGGCACTCTCTAGGGCCCAATGGAACATTCCACTGTTCAGAGTTTCTTCCTGATCCCCTTGGCTGGAACAAGTAGGGGTGCTCACCAGGAGGATAAATCCCACCTCCTGCTTGACTGGCATAGAGCCTGGCTGGGTCAGGCCTTCCAGCACAGACTCGCTCACCCAGCCTTAGGGTGACAGTGTCATGGTAAAAAGCAAAGTGCCCTGATTTTCCCCTCTTTTGAGGGGGTGGGGCAAAGTGGATTTCCTTTCTTAGGGCCTGCTGTTAAGTGGATAGCCTCTGCTGATGATATGTGTGCATGGCAAGTGCTGTGTGTAGCTCCATGAGGGGTGATCATGTGGTAGTTCATGGTGAATTACTGCATGATTGGAAAATACATTCATCCCATACCTCTCTCCTAACAAAATCTTAGCTGGAAGGAGAGAGATCCCATATTTGGATAATTATCAAATAACCAAGCATTTTATATCAAGATTTCTCTTTCATTGTCTACCCTCTTTCTTAAAAATACCATTTATTATTATAAAGCTTCAATTTAGCTACATTTCATTTCCCTCCTTAGCTTCCTAAGACTTCCACCATTCCTACCTTCTTGGAAACGAGAGAATTTGGGAGTGATAAGTAGAAGTTGAATTTATGAAGGAAAATAAAATTTCAAACCTTCTACCATTTTTTAAATGACTTATGGTGGGAGAAACACATGGCCTGAGGATTATTATTGTGTTATTAGTTGATATATCACCAATCAGCAAAAAGTTAAAAGCTGACTTTAGTTATTAGCAGTAAGTCTTTCTTTTTTTATTTTCATCACAGTTTTGATGATTACATTTTTCATGAATTAAAAACAAAACTTCTAAATCTTTGTTTCAAAGATTGCTTTTTTTTTTTTCTTATGAGGAATAGGAAAATAGTTAAGGATTTGGACAGGTGTGTGCCTATTAATTTTGGAGTTATAGTCTAATCATGGTGGCATCTGTTGATTATTTTTAAAGCACAGTACAAAGCAGAATAGATGTAATGTCAGTTTCCAAAGACCTCACCGACATGTTTTCTGCCATATTTAATTTTTTAATGTATTCCAATATTTTTTAATATAATGGCATTATTTTTTTAGATTTGGGATTCCTGTATAAGTATATATTATAATTATATAGCATTTGGTGTATATTATTTAAAAATTGACATATTTCTTGATCCTCATTCAAGATAATGCTTAAAAAGTTTACAGTGAGAATTTACTTACTTTTCTTAAGCTAGGTTGAATCTTGTAGACGCTGGGGGAAAACAGGACAAAACACTATGTTAGGACACAGACCTGAACAGCTCTAAAAGATACTCTATTTCTACTTTTGGTATAGAACTACTCAAGTAAGTGAAATAATATTGAACTGTGAGCTCAGTTGAGGCAGAGCAGTGGCCTCTATTTATGTCCTGTGAGACAAACTGTTGGAACAGGACGAGGATGAAATGCCATTGTTTCTATTGTGGGCCACCTTCTCCACACTTGCCATTTCAGTGATATGCTAGGTATGAGATCTGTCAACAGATGCTGATAACACACGATGACGTTTACAGCGTTTTAACAGACGCAGTGCCTAATTATATCCACAGCTGAGAGAGTCTCATGAGCTGTGGTGATCCTTGCTACAGAAAGACTTTTTAAGGGAAATTTTTAAAAAATTGCGGTAAATTCATATAACAGAATTTACCATCTTAACCATTTTTAAGTGTACAGTTCAAAGTACACTCACATTGTTGTGAAACAATCTCCAGAATTCTTTTCATCTTGCAAAAACAAAACTCTGTACCCATTAAACCAGCGGTATTCAAACTTTTGGCTTCCCTGGGCCACATTGTAAGAAGAATGGTCTTGGTCCACATGTAAAATACACTAACACTAACACTAATGATAGCTGGTGAGCTAAAAAAAAAAAAAAAAAGGTTTCAAAAAAACTCAGCGGTTTAAGAATTTGTGTTGAGCCACATTCAAAGCTGTCCTAGGCCGCAGATTGGACGTGCCTGCATTAAATAATAAGTTTTCCATTCCCCCTTCCCCCAGCCCCTGGCAACCACCATTTAACTTTCTGTCTCTGTGAATTAAACTCCTCTAGGTACTTCATATAAGTAGAATCATGCTGTTTTGTCCTTTTGTGACTGGCTTAATTTAGTGACCATGTTTTTGAAGTTCATCCATGTTGTAGCCTGTGTCAGAATTTCCTTCCTTTTTAAGGCTGAATAATATTCCACTGTGTGGATAGACTATACTTTGTCTCTTCTGGTGATGGAAACCTGGGTTGCTTCTACCTTTGGCTCTTATGAATAATGCTGCTATGAACATGGGGGTACACATAACTCTTCATGACCCTGCTTTCAATTTTTTTTTGGTTTTATATCCAGAAAGGAAATTTCTGAATCATGTGGTAATTGTTTTCAATTTTTTTTGAGGAAGTGTAGTGCTTTTTCTAAAAGGAGGCAATTCAGAAAATGTGGAATTTGCCATGAGTGGATACAAGTGTTTCCAAGACCCCCTCCACTCCGCGGGCTGTTGAGATGCATTCGCGTAAATGAGGCTCTTTTCATGGGAGTTTTGCAACTTCTGTCGCTTCGGTGCTTGTCCTGGAACTAAGGAACACATTTAGCCTCCAATTCTACTGAAGCCTAATCAGAAGGTGACTTGTCAGGACAGCAATGCTGAGTATGTGTGCTATCTCCCCGAGCACAGGGTGCTGTCCTAACGCTCTGGGAGGCTGGCACAGACCTTTTAAGGAAGTGACTCAGTGTCTTGATCCATAGAGAGTCCTTACATCCTTAATCTGTGTACGGTTAGATGACGGATGAACATCTGTGCCAGTTGTCCGAAGCATAAGAGAGTTGTTCATTTTGTCTACATTCACAGTTCTGCTGCTTTTAATCATTCCTAAAGAAATCCAAGTTCTGTGTATTCATAGTTTAGATCAGCAGTTCCAACCTTTTGGCTTCCCTGGGCCACACTGGAAAAAGAACTGTCTTGGGCCACATGTAAAATACACTAACACTAATGATAGCTGATGACCTAAAAAAATAAAAAGAGGTCGCCAAGGTCTTCCACCTCCCCTACCCCCCAAATTTCCTGATGTTTTAAAAATTTGTGTTGGGCTGCATTCAAAGTCATCCTGGGCTGTAGATTGGACATGCCTGGTTTAAATGGACTGATTCACCATTCACCTTGGAGCACCTCTTGCCAATCCTGTCATCAAGGCTAAAATCTTACCATGTGGGGTCAGGCACATGGAAAGACACGTGTGTGGGAGCAGGTGCTCACAGAGTTGGGATTAAATAGAGAGCTGGGAACCCCAGAGTTGCCCCTGTCAGTGCTCTTGGGAGCAGCTGCTACTTAGAGGTCAAGGTAAAGCAAGGCCCTCCTGCCTGCATAACAAAATATGCCCTTACACGAATTTTTTCGAGAAGGAAAGGCACTAATTGTTCCAAGAAGGCAAACAGTTAAGGAAAAATTTGTGAAATTTCTCAAATGCATGAGACCCAGCTGACTCTCAGTTTGGGCTGGTACTTTCTGTTTGATGACAAGTCCCTAAACCTTTCAAGTTTCCGTGTCTTCTTCCGCTAGGAAATAAAGGTAAATGACACCTGTCTTTCTTACCTCACAGGGTCTTGCAGGATCAAAAGGTTAAACTAGTTTATGTTGAAGTGGCTTTATACACTATTAAGTGATTCAATAAATGTTGGAATATTATTGCTGTACTTGTGCAGCAAATCTTAATTTTATCAGGTGGTGTGATAGTAATCAGCCCTATGCTTGGACTTGTGAGGACGATGAGGCGTAAGATTTGTTCCTTCATGAACTTGATGTATTTTTTTATTGTGATAAAATATACATAACAAAATTTACTGTTTTAACCATTTTTAGGTGTACAATTCAGTGGCATTAATGCATTCATATTATTATGCAACCATCACCACCGTCCATCTCCTGAACTTTTCCATCATCCTAAACTGAAACTCTGTGCCCATTAAATAATAACTTCTTATTAACTCTCTCCCCTGATGTACTTTTAAAGATAGGATTTATACGCTCAGACACGTAGAACATGAGACATTGTTTTATATTAAGTTGCAGATGCTTGTTGCATAAAGAGCAAAAATTATAGGACATCAAATAAGGAAAATCATTGTGGGTGAGAATAATAATACACATATAACTTTCTAAGGGAATAGAACTTGGGGTGGGGTTTATTTTTTTATTTTTTTGCTTTTTGGTATGTGGGTAGCTCCCTGACTGGGAATTGAACCCAGGCCACAGCGCTGACAATGCCGAAGCCTTAAGCCACTACACCATCAGGGAACTCCCTTGGGGTGGGTTTTAATTTGAGTAATATTAGCTGAGTGGAGAGGAGAGGGGCAGAGCATTCCTGGCTAGAGAGAGAAAGTGAACAGCCTATTGTGGCATTTTTGGGAGGTGGGGGTGGGGAGGAAGTGATAAGTGTAATGTCACAATAATAAGTGTTTTTGTAACCCTTTGGCACTATCAAAACACCCTCACATCCATTATTTCATGAGACCCCTTCACCCAACCAGCTCAGAGGCGTGACAGTGTAGGAGAAAGTAAGGCCGTGTTTGGGTCTCCCAGTGCCTGCTCTGTGTTCTTGGATGTGTGTGTTGCTCACAATGTGTTGGAGGGAGTGCAGAGGAGATAGGCTTACCTGAAGCTAAAGCTGAAGCTTCAGGTTTAGAGAGAAAGTTGGGTAGGTAACTGGGCCAGGATATAGAGGCCTGGGACGCGGGGTGAGTGTGAGCTTCCATCTCTAAGTGTGCAGAGTTCTGCAGGTTCCGAGCTGGAAGAGCCATGCTTACAGCGGTGTGAGGGCTTCAGCTGAGGGACGCAGGCAAGTGGGCTGGAGTGAGGAGGCTAATAGAGGAAGAGTGAGGAAGGCATCAATTTGAGAGTGATCAGAAGGGATTATAGAAAGCATTAAATAGGCCCATGTTGTTCCAGGGCAGGCTGTGGTATAAATCCAATTAAGCAGACATGATCTTACCATTAGAGCCCCTGGACTTGAAGCTCAAGACTGTGGTATTGACAAGTAACAAACAGCTAATGAGGAGAGTCTGTTTACCATGCCGGGAGATGGTGTCTGGATGCAATGTTAAATATTACAAGATGTGTTATCAAGTGCAGGGCCATGAGCTGCAGTGCTGAGGGCGAGTCGTGTGTCCATGAGGCCACTGCGTGAAGGTGCCTGGAGTCTCAGGTAGCCTTTGATGTCTAGAGGAAGTTGCTGACGGACAAGCAGGTAAAGGCAGAATCTAATATGAACCTTGAGAAACCTGTGTCCCCAGAGGGACGGTGGTTCTAAATGTGCACTTGGTTTGCTGTGGAAGGTCACAGGGGCAGGATTCCTAAGACCCAAGTCACCCTTTGTCTGCTTTCTCTCTTAGACTCTGTAATGTGTCCTGGGGGCTGCCCTACCACTTCAAGCACATTCACCGAGTAAGAAGCTTGAACCTCACATAAGCTTGAACCATGAGTGTGGGAGGCAGAATGTAATCCTTAGCTGGGAACTGAATAAACTCAGCTTGAGAAACTGTCAGAAAGCACTGCAGTCAGTCGCCGCAGCTGGGAGACACCTACAGAAATGCAGTTTTGGAGTGGGTGGGAGCTGCCATGATGAGCAGAGGAGTTGACATGGAATACGTTGGAGGACAGTCAGAATTGTACCACCGTTTCCCTGGGAACACTATTGATTCTTTCAGAAAGAACAGAAAGCAAAAATGAGGGCAAAATCAGCTAACTACTGTGCTTGATGAATTTCAAAGCAAGGACAATCTTGAGGGCAAGAGATTGGTCTTTCTAAAGAACACAGGGAACTTACTTTACACAAACACATGTCTATCTGAGCACATGCACATATATACCTTTCCGTTCCCCACAGATTTCTAGATCAGCAACTAGAAGATGCTTTTACCTATTGAAGAGTAAAATATAAAGGGAGCACGGCATGACCATTTGTTCTTTCATTCATTGGACAGACATTTGTTATGGTCCTGCTGGGGGCCAGGGATAGAGAATTGAATTTGCACTACTCTAGGCCTTAAAGAGCTGACAGCAGAGTTCAAGAGATAGAGGTCAGTGGGAAACAGATGGCACCCAATGCAACCAAGCTGATGAAAGGAAGGAGAAGTTATTTCCTAAATGTCCTTCCTGCATGGCTCCTAGTCTTGGTGAAAGGAGATAGATGTCTTCTTCTCTGGCACCCAAGCTGGGAACCTGAGTGTCATCCTAGAAGCCATTTCCTAAAGTCCTCTGGACCTTGCCCCTTCATCTGTGACTGCTTTAAGGCTCCAGGCTTTCTGCACTTCCTGCCTGGATTAGCTCCTTTGTCACCCTTCACAGCTCACGTTGTCTGCAGGCTTTTCTCCATGATGCTGGTAGCAATGATCATTACAGAATACATGCCTGGTCATGGTATTCCCTACCTCAAGTCCCTCTATGGTTGCCTTCAGGAGAGACTTTTGACCTCTTGTGAGGCCAGGCCTGTGCCATCCTCTGTTTACTGTTCCACTTGCTGCAGGTGCTTTATGAGGCAGCCTTGCCAGTGGCCCTTGTACCCAACCCCACCTCCCCCACCGCCCTGTGAGCCCCTCCTCAGGACCCTTCTCTGGAATGCCTGCCCTCTACAGCGTGGGTCTCCTGGTGCTGTCTTGGTCTCCCCTCCGTGGCTAAGGGCAGATTCTCTTCTCTGCTCCCCTGGGCCCGCCCTGGGCCTGCTCAGAGTCTGCAAGAGTGAAGGAATTATGAGTCATATTTCTGAAAAGAATTTAGTGCAATTAAAAAAATTTTAAATTGACAACTAAAAAAGTTATTTGCAATCTTTATAACTCCTTGAGCCATATATGTAGTAACTCCAACTTACGCTTGTTCTTTAATGCTTTTTAAAAATGTTTTCTTAAAGCATTTTCTCAAGTCCCCCAAAAGATGAAGGTGTCTGATCCAATTCTTATTGTAAGACTGAGCCTTCAAAGGCAAACTCCTTAATTAAAAAAAATTATAATTTAGAGATTTTGGAATAAAAACATTATATATATAGGCTTATTTAAATTATAATAAAATGTGTCACCATATTAATGAACAAAGTTCTGGTAACATAAATGTGATTTAAATGACTGTTTTTTTTCCAGAGTGAAAACTTTTACCCACTAAATAAGGAAAATTCCAAATTTATTTATGATTCAGATAATTATAAATTTAAATGTTATGTTTTTGTTTGTAAAACACAGTAAATCAGATATGTTTGGAAGACACACTACAGTAGATTCTAGGGAGTGTATGGGGTCCTGGCTCAGAACAGGCCTGAGCAATATTGATAAGTACTGTATTTTTGCCATTTATAATGTACTCCTTTGTATAATGCACACCCACGTTTTTGACCCAAACTTTCAGGGAAAAAATGTTTTGTTTTACATTTTTCATTCAAATTATTATTTGTTTATATTTGGGTACTTGTTTTTTGTACTACAAAGGAATTTTAGCATTTATTTTTAACATTAGGGTATAAGAAATTGTGTGTAACATAATTACAAAACTTGAACAAATACAAGGTACAAGAAATTTTATGTAAAAATATTTTTATATAAAAAAACCCCAATTATCATATTCTAGGGTATTATTTTGCGTATGGATATTGTTATTGATCTCTAGAGTTACACTTCTAACTCATAAGCATAAATAAAATAATTAAAAAATTAATATAGAAACAGAATTAGTACTACGCATGTATAATACTCACCCTTATTTTTCCCTCACAAATTTGGGCAAAAAAGTCTGCATTATTCATGGCAAAATACAGTAAGTACCAAATTCAAGACCAAGAAATGAGCAGAACTTGGACTTATCCAACTTTTTTGTTTGTTTGTTTTTGCTAGAGGGTAAATATGTTAGTTGTAGTCCCTAGAAATTACTATACATTGAAAGTAGATTCTTATTATAGTATCTTTTCATTAAAAGGCATGCTATCTTGGGGAAAACACTCTCATTTTTAGTGATTGTGAGGACCAAGTGGACAAGTAGGTGAATATGAGATTGTTTTGGGGAAACGAAAAGAGTTTTTAATATGAAGCTATGATTGAATCTTATACAGACATTTATAACTGCTATTGGCAAATCAAGAAATCCTGTCTTTTGAAGTCCCAAGGAGTCTTTAATTTACTTCATTATAGTCAAATGAAATGTGAAAATAATTACTTAGAGGGTAAGTAATCTCACTGATTTATATTAAGGTTTTGAGATATTTTATACGTTATTAGGTTGAACCATGTGAAATTCTTTATATGACCACTAAGAATTGCAGTTTTTTTAAGGTTCAAGCTAATAAAACCATGTTACCACTGTTTTCCCACTGTATTCAAGGTCCTTCACCAATTACATACAATAGCAAAGCCATAAAACTGAATTCTAATCATTTCTAGCTTTATCTCTAATGCTGTTCATATTTATTTGGGAAAGTAAGTGGGTAGTTGGGTTTCATAGAAGTTAAAAATACAAGGTTTAGGCTGAGGGCTTGATAATCAATGGAAATATCAAGGAGAAAGGTCAAGGCTAGAAATTTAGGTGTAGGAGTTACCTGCTTGTAGGCAGAGGCTGAATCCATGGGGAGGGGAAAATGGAGGAAGATGTCTCCTGGAGGTACTGAGGTGAGCTAAAATACAGGACTTCTGGAGGTAGCTGTGACATTACCTGAACACAGAAGCATTGCTTCTCCGGAAAAAAAAACATGTCAAGATGTCTTTGATTTTCTTCCTGGAGAAATCTCACTGTGGCATTCTGTTGAACTGCCAGTCAGTCTGAATTTGACATTTGAATTGATTTAGTCGCTGGAACAGAAACCCAGGCATTTGGTATGTGGAAAGAGTTATCTTTTAGCTCATGAGATAAGTTATGCTTTCACAGGAAGTGAAAAGCTGCAAGAAATTAATTATGATGATGTGTTCAAGTTGGTGATGTACATCTTTCTGCAACTGGAATGGCCAATGATGGGCTTCACTGAGCACAACTCTTGAAAATTTGTAAGGATTACTGAAAAAAAGAGATGGATTTGTTTAATCTTAACATGATAGATATAAATTTTAACTCCAAGATAGGTTTCCTTTTTCTATATTATCATTTATAAAATTAAGGAAATGAAACAAATTTTTGTTCTCATTTAGATATTTTGTTTCAAGGCTTAAAAAATATTATCAGTATTCTGGGTATTGGAGAGTATCAGTAGTAAAAGACATACAGAATTGTAACCAGTTTAGAGATTACCCATAGAGGTAACATTTTTCTGTTTTGAAACAAGCAGTTGTCAAGGGGTTACATGGGTGAGGGTCAGGTTGGGCTGGGATGTAGGGAGATAATGTGAGTTGGAAAAATGCAAACCATTTATTTTACATTTTGCAAACTGTACAATTTCTATGCAATTTTATGAAATAGAAAGTGGCTGATTATTTTATCACATACTTTGGCCTTCCATGTTAAATTTTGGCACATAAGGATGTTTTAAAATTTTTTTTCAGCATAACATGAAACCAAAAGGAATGCCAATAAGTAAAAGTGATATGTTAATATGTGGATTTTTGCCAGTGTGTTTTATAAAAGGGAGAGGTGATTTAATATATCATTCCTAGCATCCCAACTATTCACTGAATTGGGCAGAGCAGCTATTTATTGAGAATTGCTGGGCACTGTTTTAACCATAGATACTATTTTTGTTTGATCTTCACAACAGTCTTCAGAGATGAGTATTGTTATCTTCATTTTTTTAGTTAGGAAGGTAAGTATTAGTAACAGGCCCAAAGGTGGCTGCAGGTGGGGAAGTGGTAACTGCAAAACACATATATAATTTCATCTAAATTACAAAGATATAGTTCTGTCTCATGATTGAAATTTTATAAAATGTGGAGATGTTAATTATTTTATTGCATATTTTGGTCCACTAGTGGCAGAGCTTTTAACCACCAAACTTTTTCTGTTTTTATTGCTTTCTGCTCAAACTTACAACCAACAACCCAGAGCAGAAGCCTGTGATTCAGTATTCCTAATTTTTCACTGCCTTTGTGCAAGGGTGTGTATGTCTGTGAATTTTTTATTTCTAAGTGGTACAGCTGGGACCATTTGATGAGTATGAGACTAGATTCTGAGGTGTGGTCCATACCTATATTGTCATTCATAGGTTTTCTCCATGTCAGGCTCTAGCAGTAGCTTTGTCCAACAGAAATAACAAATAGGAGGAAGAGACCACAGCAAAAAGCCAACTAAACCTCTCCAACAGCGTTTTATAGGACGTGCCATCAAGGGCACATCTTTGGAATTAACTGCTGGTCTGTCTGACTCAGTTCCAAAAGAAGCCAGAGCTCAGGACACCTAAGTACTTGAGTCACTCTCTTTTGGAACTAGAAGATGAGACTCCCAGAGGCAAGAGTGTAGGTAAGAGTTGTCCCCTTACAGGCCTGATGTCTTAGTGGACAGAGACTCTAAGTTTTGGGCTCCATGGAGATTTAAAATGTACATGTTTTGATACACATATACATTGTGAAATGGTTACCAGGTGTGTCCAGTTCTAAAAGGAAAAAGATGAGTTTTTATGTTCAACAAATGCTAGCCACCCAAAACAAAACTTTGAAAGAAATTATCAGGAAGCAAAACTGTGAAGTAGGCCAACTGTTGCCTTCCCATTTGGAACTTCTCTCTCCTCATCCAAGACCCCACCTTCCTGTTAGCCCTTCTCCCTGTCCAAGCCTCCTCCCTGCTTTGCCTGTACCCCTCCCTTAACCCCCAAATTCTCCTAATAATGTTCCTGCCCTTGACATTATAATTGTCTACTCCTAAAAACTACATTCCCAAGACCTGCCTGCCCAGAGACCACCAATGTTTTAAAGGTGACCTTTCTAAGACAATAACCCTATTGTCTCATTCCGGGAAGGAACCTATTGGTGGATTTCAGGCTCAACAGGAGAAGATGATGAAATTGTGCTAAGAAAGCACTTTTGTGCTAAGAAAGCAGAAGCAAAGCCTTTTAAAATCCCATAAATGTGGATGGTTTAACCGTTATCTGTGCCCACATGTAAAGTCATACTGCAGACAGATCTGATAAACTGACCCCGTGGCCTCCTTCAGGCTTATTGGGCTGGTCTTGTCTCACTGCTGTGACTGTTGCTTTTACTGCTTTGAGTGGGGAGCTGTAGACAGGAGGTGGGAGTGGTGTCTGAGGATGCTGAATTTGATATTTGTGCATCTTGATTTCCTCCCCCACCCCCAGAGCACAGCTAGAGGAAGGAGCAGAGCAGACCTGTAGAGGGTTCTTGGGGAAAGGTTATTTTTAGGGGCAGTCTTGCCAAGATGGCTTCCCAGGAATTTATTTAGACTCAGGTCAGGCCCTCACCAGCTTAGACATGTGCATTTCTAGGATGGCCCGGAAGTGAGGGGGCTGCATGCAGGCAGCAGTTCCAGGGCACCTCATTCCTTACCAGATTTGATCTATTTTATTTTCTTATTTTATTTTTAAAAATTTTCATTTCATTTATTTTTTCTCAACTTTACTGAGATGTAATTAACATATAAATATGATAAGTCATTTCTAAAAAATTATTTATATGTTCAGATACTTGAAAATATGGATGTGGAGTGGTGATAAATATATTTATGGTGTGATCAAGTCATGTTTAATGTAAAATTTTCCCTGTTTCTATAATGAGACACAGGTGGGACTGTTACCCTTAGAGTCCTTTAAGGAACAGTCCTGCCAGAAATCTCTGGTGGGTGACAGTAGATCTTGTTGCTATAACTTATGTCTGGATGACTGGGTCTGAAGGTCTCCAGAGGATTTCTGTTCTGCAGTCCTAGAACTTAGCATGGACCTTCTCCATTAGGATGTTAAAACATGATGTCAACAGAGCCATTTTAATGTGAAACTTAAGAAAAGTCTTCAACTTCAGAAGTGATTAACTTCAGAAACCTAGTGTTGTTGGAGTGTATCCAGTTCAAGTCTTTTCTTTTTCAAGTAGAGGTATAATGGCAGATGCATGCAGTAAAGCTAGATAACATGGATACAGATGATCAGGAAAGAGAAAAGACGAATTATATACACACAGTTCCCCAGTTACTGTTTAAAGATACATTCTTAAGTAATTGTGTGAGTCAAAAGTGTTCACTACAGAAAACATAGATAAGAAAAAAATTTTTGACCCCCTTTTCCTTCTTCTACCACCCCTTTTAAAATTTCTTTTAAAAGAAATTTTTAAAAGTCATAACCTAGACAGCACTAGTGTTAAAATTTTGCCACATTGCTTACTAGATCACTTTATGCTATAATATAGAATCATATATAATATAGAAGCAAATTCTTATAGGCTTTATACCATATTATATAATTATCTGAAATGGCTCAAGATACAAACACTTTATTATGTATTTTTATGAATGCTTTCCACTCAGCATGATCCCTAGGGAAAAACTTGATGGAGTAAATCCCAGCCTGGTTCCCTCCAGTGTGGAGTGGGCAGGAAGTCTGGAAGGACCCAGCTTCCCTGTTTTTATGTACCCGTCTGCTATCCAGAGCTTTTCCCGTATGTACAGGACACCAGTAAATGTACCTGCTTGGGGGCTGTTACTGACTTAGAATTGTGCTCTGGTCCAAAACACCAATGCAGAAAAAGCGGTGTATAACAGAGAGCTGTTTCATTCTAAATGAATGCTTAATCCCTCTGTGTGGGCAGCCATTTATTTGGGTCTCTGAAAATAGTAACAGTTTGGTGAACTTGAATTAAAGAGTATTTCTTTTGCTGACTGTGTGGTACAAGCTGCTTCCCCAGTTACCGGGATGGGCTGAGGGGAGAACATTTAGGGTGCTTTTCTTTAAGCTTGAATTCATCCTCAAGAAGAGAATATTGAAAGCACAACAAATGTTGCTCTTGCCTGAAACCGAGCAACAGTTGGGTCTCGCTGTCACAGAGCCACATCTCGCACATAATTACCCGGGCTCCAAGGGAACAAGTTATTTTGGGAAGCACAGCTCAGGATCAATCGTATGTAAGGCTGTTTGTTAGGAGCCTTATATGCCTGCTTACCAGAAAGTCCTCACAAGAATTCTCCATGCAGGTTGTGCCAGTGTTGGGAAGGCAGGTGTGACCCAGCCAGCGGCTAAGTAGGCCTTCTGGCGACGGATTTCTCCAAGCTCAGATGACCAGGCACCAATAGCTTTTATGTGGTTCTTGAGCTTAGTACTTTTAAAAAAAAAATCTTTTAGAACAAAAATGACTTCAACTTTGATTCTGAAGATATTTGATCTGGTTAGTTTCACATATGCTTTCAGCCCAAAAATAATTTAAAAGAACTGCATATTTCTAATCTTAACTCTATTTTCCATTTATCAGTTAAAATGGGGAATTTCATCAAGATCATTAACTGTTCTTTACAAGAGAGAATGCTATATCATTTTTTTTTTTGCAATTAAAATTTTGTTTCAAGAATTAATAAAACCTCCTTGGAATTAATGTAGAGGTAGCTTGATTGCAAACCAGCAACACGCATTAATGGTTCAGAGAAATATTTGGTGTCCTTGCTGTGTTTTCTGACTCTACCCTGAGGATTCTAGAGATGTGGGGATGAGTGATTGCACCTGAAAAGTAAGAATTAGGAGGACTAGCAATAAGGACTCCTGTAAGTGATAATAAAATACTTGTAGGATATTTTCCTGAGCAAGGAGGAAATTGACAGATGGAAATTCATTAGCTTCTCGATAAATATAAAATCTTTACAGCATAGCGAAAAGTGCTAAATCATTCAACCCAAACGCAGCATTACTTAATAGGTGATCTGTGTAAGAGGGAACATGGGGACACGTATTGGATTTTAAATGGAGAGTCTGACGTGGAAAAGGAATGCAGTAAGCTGAGACTTAGAACAGTTGTCATTTCCACAGGGCGAGGGGAGCGTATTGTAATTTAAGATTAGTAAACGATAGACTTCAGTTAGTTCCATGTACCATTCTTGTACATTACTTACTGTTGTCTTCACCAAAATCAATAAACTTTAGATTGGAATAGTGAACATTTTAGTTTATTTGAATGTTGACCTCTTTTTAGAAGACTCTAAGACTGTGTATGAAAAGACAATTCTTAAGAGGTAAAATCGTGACTCGCATACAAATATAAAAATGAAAATGTGTTGAAGATATTATAGTAACTAATTAACAACAAACTGGAGAAGTGTTACAGCCAGCTCAGGAGAGAATCCAAAGAACAGGCACATTTATAGAAGTGACAAGCACGTCCCAGTGGAGGCAAGCTCTTCTCTTCAGGATGAGGGAGGTTGTCCTGGTGCTGAGCAGAGCGCTTTCTATTCCACAGCCAACAACTAATTTGCATTGCTCCCAGGATTTATGGTTTAACAGTTGTAGGAATGCAGAGAGTGCCTGCTCTGGAGAAGGCACACGTTTTCCATAGAAGTTCAGGTTTTCGCGATACGAAGGAGCCTTATTAGCCATTTGCCCTTTTCAAATTTCATCCCACTAACCTCTTCCATTCTTTCTGGAAGTTAGGGAGGAGAATCCAAGTATCACAGAGGTCTTTCCTCAAAGTGGAATTAGACTGGACTACAGTAGATTTTGAAAAACCTGAAAAGCACTTTTTTTTTCTTGTTAGGCAGCCTTAGAGTTGTTAGCACCTTCCTTTACGTATTCTAAATTACTGCTCAGGGGCTATGAAAAGAAGTCTTAAGAGCCTGGCGATTGAAGCATAAAATGCATGGCTTTGAATTTCTGAGTTAAACCAGACCCGGGCAGTACTCTTCAAGTTCTGGGAGAGTGTCTCTAACCTGCCCACTTAAAGTATCATCCATTAGCCTGATCCTATTTTTAGATAACCTTCAGCAGCGAGGTTGCCTTTTATTTTTTACATGGCCCCTTTTTTTTTTTCAAGATTACAGAGTCCTTTTTAACATTTAAGGGTTGTGTAGTTAAGTTTAATATGATAATAATAACTTTTTTGTTTGTTTGTTTCCTGGCTGGGAATTGAACCCAGGCCATGGTGTTGAAAGAGAATAGTTTTTAAAAGTGTGGAACTTGTTTTTAGCTCATCAGTCTATTTTTTTCTATTTAAAAAATCTGATTGCTGTTTTCTCTGCTCTGTCCCAGAAAGTCTGACAAATAAAGATGTTATTCAACATATCTACTGAGTGCCATTGAGTTCTAGGAACCATCTAGAACAGAAAACAAAATCCCCGCTTCTCTGTGTGTCACTCTCACCATATAGAATGTTCAGTGGTGGGGGCATCTGGCAACTCTGGGATTGTTTGTGACTTTCCTACCCACCCCTTAATATAAGATGGTTACTTATTCTAACACTGGCGGAAAGAGATCTGATACCCTCCTTGTCAGTAGAATTTGTTGGGCTGAATCAACAGGAAAAGACTACCTCTTTCTCAACTTTGAGTAATGAATTTGTATTTATGAGTCTCTCAGGGACTCAAGTTAAAAGCAGTATTTTGGTACTGTTCAGGTTCCAATTGATTTATGACTGAAATTGTCACAGTTTAAACTTGAAGTATTGAAAATTCAAATAGGCAGCTGTCTGTATGTGTGAATACAGGGGCATCTGCTGAGTGTTGGATTCTTTGGGTGACACAAGGGTAAAAAAGGCAGGACTAGAGGCTACAGTGTTCCTTTTGGATCTTTAATGCATAGCACATATGCTTGCAGGTATATAAAACCTGGGAAACCGATGTGGGCCTTACATTTGCCATGGAGTACAATGGGGTTTACCTTTTTACGTGAGTTTAAGATTCTTTGTACCTACTGTGTTAAGAACCAAGTCCTGATTCAGATGTAGCTCTTTATGTTAATTTTCCCTTTGGAATACATTTTTTTAAAAAATGCACATGCAAAATATTTTTACCCCCATCGGCAAAAACTAATGTTCTGAAATCTTGTACCTCAAGGAAGTTGAGATATGCTAATGCCGTTCTTTGTTCTTTGAACAGAAGTGAGAGTACTTCATACCTCAGGAAAAGATAAAGACCTGACCTGATTCTGGGTTCTCCATCACAGGCCCCCTTGCATGCCGTACTGTCTGTGCATAGCTATAGTCATGTACGAAATGTGTAGCGCATGTGTATACTTGGATTTTGGAGGTGGACTATCACCTGTTCTCAGGTAGACTTAAATCCTGACTACAGGCTCTTTGTTTCTCTTTGCAATGATTTAATCCTCCCCCTTTTAAAAAACCTCCAAACCTCGTTTCTCTGAATTGCCATCACTAATTGCTGCTGTTCTGTGATTCTGCAGCATATTTATTTGTGAAATACTTTCTACTCTCTTGTGATTCATCGGACTTCACAGCCAACTAGTTGAATTAGGTTAATAGTGCATTCCTCAGGGGAAGAGATAAGCCACAGGAGAAGCAAGCCCACTCGCCCACATCAGACACTCAGCTGGTTGCAGATTTTAGGGCCTCTGTTTTCCAAGGCTTGCTAAACTGAGCTGTCGCCTGTGTGTTATCTAGCAGGATCTGGAAGACTAAGCAGAGGTTTGTGGGCGAAGAATGAAAGGGCTGCCCACTGTGTAGTTAGATGCATAGTTATGCAAGTTATGAGAACGTTAGGGCCCCAGATGGACTTCCAAAGCATCTGGTAATTGATCATAGCACATACGGGACTCTTAGAATTAACACTCTCCTACTTACATACTACTTGCTTTGATTATTTATTTTTTTAAATGTTGTGTGAGTTGTTGAAAGGTGTTCCTGGTCAGTTGGCAACCTTAAAGGTTTGGAATTTTTTCAAGAGCAGAGGATTATTCAATGTTTACTGCGCTGAAAAGTCAGTCATATCTGTGAGTGGCTTCTGGGTCCCCGGAACTTCCCTAATGTCACTGTAAACTCTGGCAGAAACACTTCTTAAATGCCTTTTAAATAGAGTTGAGTGTCTGAATATTTAAATTTAAGTCAAGTTGCTGATTGCTGCTGTGTTTCTGGAGTGGCCCCTTGTGTGGAGCATTGTGACATCTGCGAGGACACAGAGCAGGTCTTCCTATGATGCTGTGTGGGTCTTTCTGGCTGAGGGCCTGTGAAGCTTCATAGTGAACTGGTACCTTCTGCTTCTGTCACCACCTGCTCTTTCCAAGGGTGGGGGCTCCTTTCTTAAATGCCAGAGCCGACACCACGTTTACCTCAGAGAAGCAGTTCTGACCCACTCTCCTACCTTACCTAGAGATTTTACAAAAGTGTGCAGCTTTCTGGAACCCCTTTACTTTCGAAATATGTAGAAAAAACCATTAGAAAGAATCTTGGCAAATTGGGAATTGGTGAAGTGGAAAAGAAAATACTATTAAAGTGATAATTGTAAACAAAAACACAAATGGAGCATCTTTAGGAAAAGAGCTTAACAGAGTCTGGTTTTCTTGAGTTTTATGTGAGACTGTGTGCAGAACCATTGTGATAGGTATTGTTGGTCAGTGGCTTTTAGATTTCTTCTCCTAAAGTATTTCATACAGTTGATCATGACAATTAATACCTTTTTTTTTTTTTCATAGCTGAGAAAGTGTCAGGACATGAAGGACAAATAATCATATAGTGTCAGAGTCAGAAATAGCATCTGAGTTCTGAGCTATGACTGTGGCTGGACCAGGCTCTGCCTGTCCCCTTGGCTCCTACTTGGGGTGCATTGCTCCTGCTGTCTGGGGGCTTGTCTGCCCCACCCCAGAGGGTCCAGGCCAGGAATCAACATCCTGAGCCTCCTGATGTCTTTGCAAACTCACAATTACAGAACACTCTGGCCTTACCCTAAATCTTTAAACCTGACAGAAGATGCCGTTGACGGGTTTAGAAGCTAAAGCCCTTTAGGCCTCCCCCTGAACCCCCGGCTTCATGCTGCGGGCTCTGTCGAATGTCCCAGCCCTCAGTAGACCCGGCTCAGTTTTGTTTAGAAAATCCCCATGGCTGTGATGAATCTCCATTTCAGGAAGTGTAACCTGAAATTAGTACTTTATGTAATTATTATTAAAGTACAGCTGGTTTGAAAAGTATAAATCAGATGTATAGATGTTGTGTTGCCAGGTTTTTGATTTGGAGAAAACGGAATAGTAAATTGAGCAGAAAGTCTTGCAGGAGCCAGCCCAGGCCTAGAACCTATCACTAAAAGAAGTGATAATAACTGACCACAAGAAATGCACTCATACTCAGAACTGTGTCAGACTCAGGATTGATTGTTTTTTGTACTCATCTGATTATGCAGGTGATAAACTCTTCTAGCTAGAGTTGTGAACTTGTGTTACATAAACAGTGAAGTAAAGTAATCACAGATATTACTCATTTTGATTAAAAGACCTTTTTCTGTTCTCACAATGGGATAATCTGCTACAACATAGATGGTTATGTGTGTCAGTTTAATTGATGTCACAGATGTCACAGATATTCTTGGGAAACTCCTGCAACTGATATTTTCCTCCACCGTGTCTTGGAGGCTGAGGAGCATTTCCTGGGCTTCTAGATTGTGTCCAGGAATATGATGGAGGAAATAACTGCCGATGGTTTGCGTATCCTTCAGATATACCACATGAAAACACAGTACAGAGAGTCCTGGGAACATGGCCTGTTGTAACAGAGTCTTGGGGGTCCTTTGGCGCATTTGCGTTGGTTAGGAACTGCCTACTGGCTCAGAGGAATACTCATTAAAGACAGGGACACTTCATTAGATTTAACTCAACAAGTTGGCCTTTTAGGTTACACCTGTTCTCTGGATTTACACAACTAAAAATTGCCTGTGGTAAATTACCTTCATTGTATGTATCCCAGTGGAAGGGTGGCATCAGACAGACGACACAGGAATCAGAAGTTCGGGTCAGGGAACTTGTGTTGACCTCACGAGCAGCTTGGGGTTACCTCCAGAAGTGCTCCTCATACTTTTCTTATGCAGGGACTTCAGTAACATGGTAACAAACTAAGGTAATTTGCACCAGCAGTATTTGCCCATTTTAAATAGAATCTAAATAAAAACAACTGTATAAATATTTTATATCATTATATTTTCTCTCTTGTCAATTCCATTTTACAAAATCACAACCCGCTCTTCTCTGTGCCTTTCTCCCAAATTTAATTATGATTAGTCTTAATATTGTCAGTTTAAAAACAGCAACACCTTTAAGTAGTTTTGCATGCTGAAAATGGGGCCTGACATGTTTTTTACTGTAAGAACTTAGCAATCTGGAAACAACCTAAATATCAATCCATAGGAACTACTTATTTAAAGTATGGTATATATACACACCGCAGTGGAATACTATACAGCCATAAAAAGGAATGATTAGTACTGATATGCAGTGACCCCTAGGTTTTATTTTTTAAGTGGGTGAAAAAAGCCAGGTGCAGAACAATGTGTGTATTATGATTTGTGTTAAAGGGACAACAAAAAGATGTCTGTGTTTCTGTGTATTTATACATGTGTAGAACATCACTGAAGAGATATATAAGAGACCAAATCTCTGAGGAAGGAAACTGGGAACAAGGGTGAGAGGGACGCTTTCATGTTAAGCCTTTTGTACCACTTAAATTGTGAACCAAGGAAATGTATCACCTATTCAAAAAGCAAATATTTAAATAAATAAACAACAGACTCCTGTAATAATTTTAGCTTTGAAAAACAAAATTTGATTATGTAGAGTAGGTCTGTCCATCCAACACAGAAGCCACAAGCCATGTATGGCTTTTGGGCACTCGGAAGGTAGCCTGGGCAACTGAAGAACTAAATTTTATAATTTCCTCCCATTTTAACTAATTTACATTTAAATAGCCATGTGTGGCTAGTGGCTAGCACATTGGCTGGGTGCAGATCTAGAATATATGGCTTGCATTTTTGTCCAACCTGTGGTCTGTAAACTTTTTTTTTTTTTTTCTGCTTTTTGGTATGTGGGTAGCTCCCTGGCTGGGAATCGAACCCAGGCCGCAGCACCGCCAGCGCCAGCGCCGAAGCCTTAAGCCACTACACCATCAGGGAACTCCCTGTAAACTTTCTTAAAACATTACGAAAATTATACATGGACCTTCTTTTAGCTCTTCAGCTGTCCTTAAGTGTAGTGTATTTTATGTGTGGCCCAAGACAATTCTTCTTCCAAAGTGGCCCAGGGAAGCCAAAAAATTGGACATCGCTGGTAGAGTTTCTCTTTTGTTCCTACCTCAAGTTTAGATACATTTTAGGAGAAATAATGAACAGTTTAGCTCTCAGGGTAAAATTTGTTACCACAAATCCAAGAAAATGCCTACTTTTTTTTGCCTTGGAACTTAATGCCATCACATATTTCTTGAAATAAGTGACTCTTAGATTTGGAAATCCTCTTTATTACCCAGGAAAATCATTTTTATGGAAACCATCTGCAGTCTTCCTTGGAAGCAGTCTAATTTTGAGGGGTTCATTTTCTTGTCGGCAACACAGGCCTATTTGTGGGTCTCCGCCCAGTGTAATGCGCCCGCACTTGTTCTTGCGTGCAGCAGCTGTTGTGAAACTAGGGGACAGTTTGCATTCTTAGCCAGCAGCTGCCAGGAGCGTTTCTAATCTGACTTTGGCAGGAAATAGTGCACAAGTGGCAGCAGCCAAGTTAAAAGAAGCTTGAAAAATAAACAGGATGACTTTGGATGCCACTTAATATATAGTCCATCTTTCCTCTGAAGATCGCCCTGGTAACTTGTTAACGTGATTAGACTGTGAGCCCTCCAGGGCAAGGCTGTGTCTAATTATCTTTGAAATGCAGGGTCTGTGCCAGTAGGCGGTCATTTTTACTACTACTACTATTTTTTTTTCAATGATTGATGATACTGCGAATTTGTTTAATTGATTTAGTTACTAGCTTAAAACTGTTGTTCATCCAGGGTAGCTCGTTGTAGGTAATTAGTGGTGATGGGTTTCTCCTCCCTTCCCCTTTCTACTGTATAGTACCACCCACACTCTGCTCTAAAGTAAGACACTGTAACAGTCTTTGACCATTGTTTATTTATCCATTTTGCAAGCAAGCTTATTTTTGTTGTATGCAGAGAATAAGCACATTCTGATTTCATATATCTTTCCTACAAAGTATGAGGTTTTCAGAAGGTCAAGACAGGTGTAAATGTGGTACCTTTTCAAACAACGCAAAAATTCTTCAGCTTGGCATACCAAATATATGACTTTTTTTTTTTTTTCTAAAGAGGAAATTTTTACTAGAGTCTTACCTTGGGCCTCAAAATCATTCTTCTTATCAAATTGTTTCATGGTTCTAAGAGCCTCCAGCCTCTTTGACTCCCCAGAACATGTGAGATGTCGCGTGTTGTCCCTGTGGAGGGGCCTGCCAGCCAGTGGGGCAGCACTAACCTGTGTGCGGTTCTCCTTGCAGACCTTCACAGCCTGGTGTAACTCTCACCTGAGGAAGGCTGGCACCCAGATTGAGAACATCGAGGAAGACTTCAGGAATGGCCTGAAGCTCATGCTGCTTTTGGAAGTCATCTCAGGTTGGTCTGAAGCATTTTCCATCCGTGTTGCCCATCATCCTGCCCGCTGTGTGTGAGCAGTAACTATGCCTCTGTGTAACCATGACCACATCATGAGTATCCTTGGAACCTGGCTGGGCTGGAACATGGTATTATTGGCAAAGAAAGACTTTCAAAGAGCAGTCTGCCTGGAGTTATTTGTTTAAAAGGGAGAGAGTTCTCGTTAAAATTAACTTAATAAAATGATGTTTATACCACCCACCTTGCAACAAAATAAGAGAAGAAAAAATGACGTTTATGTGATTACCCACCATGCTGCCTGCCTTCTGCTAGTGTACATTTCAGAAATTGTCTGTCACGCAAAAAGCTGGTGTACATGGAGACAGGAGTTCAGTCCCAGAGGGGTTATGCTTTGCCCTGAATCTCAGTTGGCTGGTTTAGACCTTGGACTAGAGAGTGGGTCACCCTTGAGCAAGTGTGACTGGGGAGGGTGATGGCAAGTCTGCCCTGATCCATATATCTTCATAATCAGGTGTCTGAGATGAGCCCTGGCAGCCACCTCTGTGATCTGAACTAGGCTGCCCTGGGTTCTTTTGACAGCTAGTCAGCAATCCCAACCGCTCCACGACACCAAGCAGCTTCTCCCTTTACTCATTCGTAAGTTGGTTCCTAGGCTGAATGGGACACTCCCAGTAGAACTGAAAAGTATGTGGCCTTAGTAGCATGGCTGCCACTGGCCTATTTGATCTTGAAAGTTTTCTGGTTCATGTTCCCTCTGAGTGTTATTTAGAAACCAGTACACATCAGAAACATAACTATTTCCATTTAAGGAAAGCACAGACTCTGAATTTGGGCATCTTGATTCTGCATCAAGGGGTTATTTTCTCTGTCTACACTGTTCTTTTATGTTTTTATTCAACAGGGGAAAGGCTGCCCAAACCTGATCGAGGAAAAATGAGATTCCACAAAATTGCCAATGTCAACAAAGCGTTGGATTACATAGCCAGCAAAGGCGTGAAGCTGGTGTCCATCGGGGCGGAAGGTGAGTGGGATGGGAACAACTCTGATGTCACACTGACTCAGGTGGGGCTGTGGACCTGTCTGCACTGGGTGCCTGAGTGGTAGCAAGCTCTCCTCTAGGCTCTGGGTGCACAGAAATGAGGACAGATGTGCCATGAATGGCAGACCAGGCTTTAGGATTATTTGTAAAGAACAGAGTCAAATATAATGCCATCTTCTTTAAAACCATTGTATGAATGAGAAAGAACTTCTGCGAGGGCTGTCCGGAAAGTATCCAGCCATGTACTACAAAATATAGAGGCATTTATGGCTGGACTTTTTTCCAGACAGCCCTCATACGTCCCGGTAACTCTTAATGAGAACTAATTAATAGGAAGGACGCCACCCCCCCATTCGCTGTAGAGGATCAGGAGTCCTTGTGAGTTTGGCAGGAGCTGAGCTCTCATTATACACAACTGTGTCTGTGAAACTGCCAGCTGGGGAGCTGGAAGAAGGACCGGGGTAAAGATGAGCCTTTGTTCTGTTTTTTATTTCAGTGGTCCTCCACATCCACGGTTTTGCTTTGTGCAGTTTCCATTTACCCGTCAACCATGGTCTGAAAATATTACATGGAAAATTCCAGAAATAAATAGTTCATAAGTTTTAAATTGTGTGTTGTCCTGAGTAACATGATAAAATCTTGTGCCATCTTGCTCCATCCCACTTGGGATGTGAATCATCCCTTTATCCCTCATCTCCAGCCTGTAGATGCTCTTGCCCATTGGTCATGTAGCAGCCATCTTGATTATGAGATCTGCTGTCACAGAGCTTGTGTCCAAATCATGCTTATTTTACTTAATTTTGGCCTCAAAGGACAAAAATATCGATGCTGGCAAATTCCATATGCCAAAGAGAAGCCATAAAGTGTTTCCTTTAAGAGAAAAAGTGTGTATATACAGGAAAAACATAGTATGTATAGGGCTCTATACTATCTTCAGTCTTAGGCGTCCACTGGGGGTGTTGGAATGTGTGCTCTGTGGATGAGGGGAGATGACCATAGTTAGAGCCTTAGCTCATCTAGTTTATACTTTAGGAACTCATGGGTTGTTTTCAGTGATTGTGCATATGCAGTATTTGTGCTTATTATTCACTCAGAATTCATTTGAACTGGAGGCATTTGGTTATGAATATCATGTTTATAACTAGACACATTGCAACAATTACAAAAACATAAACTTGTTTTCCCATATATATTTTTTCCAGTATCTCTGAAGTAAAAACTTAGGCGAAACATAACTTACAGGAAAACTTTATGTACTGATTGTGTTGTCCTTACACTATGTATTGTTGGTTTTTCTTCCCTGAAGAAATTGTTGATGGCAACGTGAAAATGACACTGGGCATGATCTGGACTATCATCCTCCGCTTTGCTATTCAGGATATTTCAGTTGAAGGTAAAGACATGGTTAAAAATCTGATTTTATTAAGTGATGAAGAGTAATTTGTAAACTGAGCTTACAGATTAAAAGTTGAGTATGGTTTTATAAACTTGAACTTACATGATTGAATGAAAGCTATGTAAGTTGGTTTTTCACAAGTTTTATATTCCTATGGGATAGACACCTAGGAATACTATTTCATTTATGGGGATGGAATCATTTTGGAAAAGATGAGCACATGTTCAGAACAGAAGTTGCTTTAAAAAAATGAACATTTTTTGAACTTCTTTATTGCTTATTATACTAGTATATTCACAAATAACAGAGTTCTTCAGACTTACAGATGAAATGTTTTTTTTAGGTGCAAAAAAAAAAAAATCAAAATCCAAGTTTGTTTGTTTGTTCTTCCTATCTCTCTCTCTCCTTTCTTCTATACTTCCTTCCACCTAATAGCTGTTTCGTCATTGTAATAGAGTCCCAATCTTTGATGCTACCCCTGAAGATGAAAATTTTTAGTCTTTTATGCTCACTGTACTCCTAAATATTTTGATGACTTCAGCACTGTTGAAAACTGTCAAATTGGCATTCTTAAAATTAGAACATTGCCTGTTTAGCCTTCAAATCACAAAATGTGTTAAATATGTTGAGCACATTTAAGTGTTGTTTGCATTGTCCAGTTAGCCTCCCCTAACTTTGTTACCTAATAGGTAACCAGGTACCTGACTGGTGAGGGGTTGGGGGTATTGTTTATAATTCTAATCAGGATGGAGTACCCTCTGATGCTGGTCTTTTTAAGTGATTTTAGTTACAAATCCACCAGCAAACATTGAAAATCAGCAGTTTGCTCTTCTTTGTACCAGATGACATGAAGCCTACAGTACTGGCCCTGAAGGAGTTTCTGATCCACTTAGGTTATTCTCTTCTAGCAAACACTGAAGTTCCATTTATGTCACCTAAAAATCAAAGATATCATGATATTAAAACCTCAATAATTCAGGCTTAGGAATGACAGCTAGCTTGAATTAATAAATAGTCTGAATTTGAAAGCCTTGTACAATGTACTTTCATTAAAGTTCACTCCTTTCATGCTAATGAAAATAACAAATGTGTCTGAGAAGTTCCTGATTTATTAAAAAAGTAATTTATAATAATTTTATAAGTTTGATATACTTCTAAATTTAAGTATTTAAGTAATTGAATTCACTTTAAAGAACAAATACTATTTTTAAAAATCTTGTTCACAGATTGCCTTTGCCAGAGTAGTAAACCTTTCCTTATGGAGGCAAAGTTGAGCTCAGGTTTTTCCCACTGGTTATACTTTTAAACTATGATGATATTAATGACTTAATTCTATTTGAAGGGTAGCTATGAATGGTATTATTCATTAGAAAGTTTTCCCCAAATTATTACTAATAATTGGATAGGCACAGTAGTTTCTAAAACATCACCATAAAAAGATATATTAATTTGTTTTTTAGAAGATCAAGAAATATTAAAAAATGGTGATTGCATTTAGCAAAGTTTCTAAATCTTTCCAAGCATCCAACATAGTAGGTAATGTTAGTTTGCTAACTTATATTTTTATTTGTTTTATTTTTGGGAGTCATTTCTTAACAATCTCACTTGCTTCCTGTAAGTCTACAGTAAAATAATTTGTTTTAATGATATATCAATGTAGAAAAAGACATTGTTGTTATAACTGAATTCTTTGAGGAGCCAGTAGTCTCCTTCAACAGAATGATGAACCTCCTCCAAGAAATAGATGAGAGGTTAATATTAAAATATATGTGTTGGTGAGGGCAGTCCAGATTTAAGGACATGGTGTTCCTGAGGGTTTTTCAGGACAAATGACACTACCTGTTTACAGCATGTGTTTTACACCCATGATCAGGGTTTTGTGTGTGGACACGTATGTGCCGAATGGCCACGTTCCAGCTTTTACTTGTCCCTGTAGGGAGCGGGGTGTCCCACAGTCATGGGCATACTTGGCACAGGCTTGATGACCTTTTGCTGAAAGCCTGGACCTGGGGTGGGCAAGTCATCTTTGATGAGAGCAGCCAATGAAACAAGGAGAGAACTCGGTTCCATGTTATTTATAGCCTAAAAGTGTTCAGACACAGTCAGACAGAAAGTAGGTGAAACTCACTGCCTTGTAAGTGTAAATTTCAGCAGCAGTTGTAAGGTTTTTATTGATCTGCTTTATGACAATTTACTTTTCTAACCTAAGTCTCACTTAAACTTTATAAAATATAGTACTATTTCTTCCTAATATACTTTTTCTTATTAATTACACTGGCCAGGACCCAAAGGCAAGTAGTTAAGTGTATAGCACGACAACTAGGCCTGGAGTTCTATATTTCCACATCTTTACCTCTTGATATATCAATATAGCTTTAGAACTTTCTGTCTTTTTCTTTAACAGGAATTTGCTAGATCATAGACATGAACAGGAATCATTAAAGTTATTCTTATAACATGTGGAACTTTGGGAGTGTGTTTACTTCAATTGGGTTATGGTCAAAGAAAAGCCTAAACTATATTGTACAATTTAGATCAAGGGTGTCCAATATTTTGGCTTCCCTGGGCCACATTGGGAGAATTGTCTTAGGCCACACATAAAATACACTAACGATAGCTAATGAGCTAAAAAAAAACAAAAAAACAAAAAAAAAAAACTCACAATGTTTTAAGAAAGTTACAAATTTGTGTTGGGCCACATTTAAGCCATCCTTGGCTGCATGTGGCCTTGTGGGCCACAGGTTGGACAAGCTTGATTTAGATAAATAATTACAGAGTACTTATTTTGATTTGAAAATGTGATCTTCAAGCCCTTACTAAAATAGAATGTGATATTTACAAGGGCTTTCAAAATTGTTAACACTTAAATGAAGAAGAATTCTGGGTTCTATTAGTGGCTTTGAGGAGCTCGTTGGTGTATGTAACTTTGGGTCCCCCAGCAGCAAGTGCCACAATGGTGTTAGAAGCCATCTTGGTCTGCTCAGGCTGTCATAAGAAAACACCAGACTAAGTGGATTAAATGATAGACATGTTCTCATATTTCTGGAGGACAGAAGTCCAAGATCAGGGTGGCAGCATGCTGGTTTCTGCTGAAGCCCTCTGTTGGCTTGTAGATGGCTACCTTCTTGCTGGTTCGTCACTTGGCAGAGAAAGACAGAGCATGTGTGCCTATACATGCAAGCTCAGGGCACTAATCCCATTCTGACCTCATGATAGTATAACATCATGTAACCTTAATTACCTCTCAAAGGATCCATCTCTAAAAACCATCACACTGGGGGTTAAGGCTTCAACATATGAATTCTGGGGGAAAACAAACCTTCAGTCCATAACAGAAGGGAAAGAGATTTGTTGGGGGGAAATGCCTGTGGAGAGTAAAGTGTGGGGAGCAGGAGATGCAGAGAGAGCCTTCAGGTCAGAGCACCTGGGGGACATCTGTGCTGGAGAAGGGGAAAGGAAGGCTTGGGGACTAAGTGTCAGCAGCTTGATGGTACCATAGGGGGTCAAAACTCAAATGGCCAAACTTGCAATTTACCAATAAAAACTTTGTAAGTATCATAAAATCACTAGGTAAGGGAATAAGTTTGAGACATAATAGCCTCTGTGAATACCATTTACCTAAGAATATAAATTGTAAATACAGTAAATGACAGGTTACTTAAGTCATAAACTATACACATTTAAAAATTTTTTTCATAAAAAAGGTAAGTTACCAATAACCCTGGGGTCTGGTTTTCTATGTATTGTCATAATGTATCTTATAAATATTGTCATAACTTACATTGCCTTTTTGAGTCCCTCAAGCATCATCAGAGGTTGGTCACTGGGCACAGGGCTCCAGCTCCCAGCCTCTTGTTGAAACTACCAGAAAAGATGGTGTGTTAGGGGGTGCCCCCCGGGGAGGAATGACAAAAGGTGGGTGATGGAGTGGTGAGCATTTCCCTGTGGACACTTTTCTTGGCTGTCATTTCAGAAACCTCTGCCAAAGAAGGTCTGCTGCTGTGGTGTCAGAGGAAAACTGCCCCTTACAGAAATGTTAATATTCAGAACTTCCACACCAGGTGAGCACCCGGGCCCTGGGATCCTCACCTTCCGGCTGGAATCATCGTAGCAGAGGGAACCTCGTATGTTTACACTAGCACTTCCTGCTCCTGTTTGTGGCAGGACTACGGCCATAGAAGTTTTGATGCTTAGAGTCTCTCAGGGATAAGGCGTGATTAAGGTCAAGGATACTGGTAGAACAGCACTGTTATTACCAGTGAACATTATGCCGTGCTAGAATGGGTGTTCAGAGCGTGGGGGTGTGCGAAGGCGCCTCCCAGAGGCCTTCGCCTCCTGCTGGGAGATGGCGGCAGGAACGGCTCCTTAGTGGGAAGGAGGGGCCGTAGCAGTCTCGTACCCCCAGATCCTGGCTACACCCTGATCCCTCTGCTCCTGAATCAGCTTCTCGGGATGGAAGTCAAGAGAAGTAGGAAAATCATATTTGAAAAATTATAAGGAAGTGGATGAATGACATTGAGAAATAATCTGAGAGCATGATTTTGTCCCTTGCTTGGGTCTTCTTTCTAAGGCAGATCCTCTGCCATTATTATGTAAGACTGGAAGAGTGGTTTAGTTTTTTACCCTCTGTATGGTGGGTCACCTCTGAATATAGTTGAGTTCCACCACCAAAGATAACCAGAGGAATGAAGAACAAGCATGAATCTCAAAAAAAAAAAAACTTTGGGGGGGGTCCTTCTGGGTGGACAAATGCTATTGGATTGTCTGCCAGGTGCCAGGCACTGAGCGAGGCCTGGAGTGTACAGGGGTGAGAGAGGCCGTCCCTGTCCCTGTGACACGCTGTCTGCAGTGTGAGAGGAGCCAGTGTAAACATCAGAGGTCCCAGACATGCTTTCCATTCACTTTCTTCCTCTGGCCCAAGAGTGACCCACTCACTTCAGCAGTGTGGCCTTGGGTTCCCTTCTCCTGACTCTTTGGGGAGTAGTACTCCTGTCCCCAGCCTTCAGGTGGCCCACTGCTCACCACTGGGGCACCCATGCCAGGGGTTGTCTAAGGAATGGTTAGTGTGCATATCAATGGGGAGGCGAACGGGAAACCCACATCCTCCCTGCTGAGTCCCTCAGGTCCCTTCATGTCTTTGCCTTCAAAAAACCCCACAAATAACCTTATGAAGAAAGACAGAGGATACCCGGGATCTCCAAGAGTGGCTTTTTAAGAGTGTGAGAGCTCTTGGAGAAAAGTGTATGCTGGACATTTCAGGGTAGGCATCCTTCTGTGTGGTTCTTGGGCAGAGTCTGGGCAAAGGTCCAGAACAGAGCCTGAACAGGAAGGGAGAAGGCAGCCAGCAATGGAGGGACAGTAGCGGAGTAGGAGAGCAGGACAGCAATCGAGAAGCATCTTCCCTCTGGTCACTGCCAGTTCTCCCAGAACCAGACTGGGCAGGAGGAAGGGAGAAGCTCAGGGAAGGTGAAAAGGAAAGTGGACAGCAAGAGGGACAGTCCTCCTCAGACCTCAGGGTGAAAACGTATTCAAGGAAGGGGCCAGAAGGTCACTGTGTGGAGTAGGGAGGAAGGCCCATGGGCCCCTTCCTGCGTTAAGTCAGACAAAAGGAAGTTTGCGGTTGTGTGGCCCGAATTTCTGGCCAGCGTCTGAGCAGTGTGGACTCTGCTGCTGCTTTCTCTGCATTAACACGTGTTCCTGTTCTTCTCGACGTTACACAGCTGGAAGGATGGCCTTGGACTCTGTGCACTCATCCACAGACACCGGCCCGACCTCATTGACTACTCAAAGCTTAACAAGGTTGTTCTGGGGCCCGGCATGCGTGTCCTGCCCACCCCCAGCATGTCGTCCCCAAAATGAGCACATCAGCGCTAAACTGTAAACACACAGATGGGTATGAGGGATGCTTACCTGTCACAACTAGGGCCGGACAGGACCCAGAGACAGGCACCCTTATGCCCAAATTAAGCTATGTTTGTTGATTGGGCTCAATTTACTGTGAGGGCTTTATGTATGTTTGTTACAGATTTTACTTTCCTAGATTGTAAATATGAGAAGTGAAGCATCTGCTTTTGGGGATGGGGAAAGAAAGGTTCAAATCCTTTCAGCCCTCTTTCTTTATTCCCTTTGCTTTTGCTGAAGGGTTTAGTTGCAGACACATCTGCTCAGAATTGATTATTTGTTTCTCACACAAGGGACACTTCATAATTATCCACTATTGGTACAAGGTATTACTTGTAGCCTCAGAAAAGAAGTTTAGGGATTTTTTTGTTTATTTGTCTGTTTTGTTCTTTTCTCTTTTCAGAAAACTCAACTTAGGAAATTTTAATTCTTCCTTTACGCTTAAGCTGTAGTGTGCTTAAGTTTCAAATAGTTTTTAAATTCTTCTTTTAAAAGTAGTTTGAAAATGTAATCTGTGCTGGGAAGAAGTCCATGCCCCATCTATTTCATGGTGGATAGTCTGGGCTGCCCTAGAAGTAATACCATGGGAAGATTAAGACCCGAGGGCCTTGCCCTCCCAGCCACGTTCCTCCAAGTGGCGTTAGGACACATTGCTCAGGCTGCTGGTGTGCTGAGCGGGCCCTTTCTACCGTGTTGCTGTGTTTTGCTGGAACCCATCCTTGCATGCTGTCCTCACCTGTGTGGCATGGTTGGTTGTTGGATAGTGTCCTTGCTTTCACCACCTTGTTAGCTGTCACCTGCTCACTCCCTCCCCCCACCCCCCAACTGGCCTGTCTCCATTAACCACACAGATGCACATGTAGAGTTTCCTCATATCCTGAAATTGGTACCACGGCTCTGTGATGAAAGCTTACCTAAGAACAGAGCAACCAGAGTTTCTCACCTTTTCAAAGCATAGATTCTCTTATCCCTGATTTTGAAATGTTTCAAACATATAGACAGTATATATATTTTTTTCAATTAATCTTCATCTCATTTGCAGAATGAAGGGATTGTAGTAGATAGACCTAATTTTGCAAGCAGCTTACAAGGGTCAGTTTTTATTACAAAAGGTCAACAGACCTGTGGTAATTGGCCATCTATGATGGGTGAAAAGTGATTACAATAGCAGCTAATACTTAGATAGCTCTAGATAAGACAGTGTTATAAATAAATGCATATGTGTTTATTATGTGTATATATGTATTAATATGTATGTTATATATCATTAATATTGTTATATACATATATACATTAATAATAATGCAAACATTAATAAGTATATATTATATATTACACATATTTATTCAATGCACAGTAAATATAATGCACTGATAAGTAGGTGTTATTATATCTCTGTTTTACAGATGAGGAAAGTGAGGGATTCAGTAATCTGCTCAAGGTTACATGCCTGGTTGCTGAGCCAAGAAAACACTTAGTCGCCACATTTTATCTCTTTCAGTTACAGCCTAAATTAGATAACTTTCATAAAGTCTCAGAATTATTACTCCCCAGTTTTTAATGCTGAAATTTTTCTTATATATTAAAAACAAAAAGAAGGAAACTTCTACTCAGCTAGGTGGCTTTTATGAACATTTGCATGAAATATCCAGGTAGGACTCACTCTACGATATGGCTTCTTTCAATGAAATGCTTCTGTGCTTTGTTTGATGATATTTAGTTGAAAAAGCCTTTTGCCTGACATAACATGCTCTGTGAGGCCAGGAGGCTTACTGTGGTTTTTTTCATTGAGTACTGTGAATGTGGTGTTGAAGCCTGCACTTTTTAAATATTTCACCTTATTAAAAGCATGTGCTCATTGCAAAGCATTGCAGTTTCTTCAATGTTTAAATGGCTTTGATGTTAAAATTCCTCGAAGTCATCCCCAGACTAACACTGCCTTGCATTTTGATTTTTCTTTCTTACATCTCCTCCATCCTAGATTCCTAATAGTCAGTCTCATTGGTGGATCAAAACAAAAAGTGTTAAGTCTTTGAGTTTATTTTAGTATTTTAGTTATACACCTCTGGTTAAATTTATTTTGTTATGTTATATATATTTAACCAATTTTATACTGGAAGATAAATATAATCTCAAGAATTTCTTCACAAGTTTCATTTACAATTGCAAGTTTTTGTAATTTCTCCTGGTCTTTAGCCTCCAGAAACATAATTTTTGCTCTTTGAATCATCTTGAACATTCATCAGTGACCTAACTTTTCTACCTGGAAGAGTGTTTCCTTCTCTTTACTCCTTTGTTTTCTTATATTTAAGACAAGGGTGCTGGACTAAATGTTCTCCACGATCACCTTCCAGATCTGGAAAATGTATGCTTCATGATTTTGTTTGGAATTATTTAAATTTTGTTATTAACAGAGAGGAAAATAAGTTCTGACATATTCAGGATGTTTGTTCCTGTCCAGAGAAAATACCTGCTGACGTTCCTCTCACCTGCAAAGCCTTTGTTCACATTTTTATGAATTGTGTTGTGCATGGATTGTGTGGTTTTTGTATCATTTTTTATGTTTTTTTTTAAATGTCTGAAAAGATAAGAAGGAAAATTATTTATACTATTTTGGTTTTATGTGGGTAGGAAGGGCTCTTCCCAAAAGTGAGGTGTCTAGAAAACATTATATATATGTCCTGTTCAGACATACATTCTTAAAAGCTGCTTGTGCTGTTTTTCATGCAGGATGACCCAGTAGGAAATATTAACCTGGCCATGGAGATTGCAGAGAAGCACCTGGATATCCCCAAGATGTTGGATGCTGAAGGTGAGATGAACATTGGTTACTGACTCTTATAAAATCTCTGGACTACATATGCTGTGGCTATGCATGGGGATTTGTAAAACTTGATAGTCAGCTGCATCTGAAGAACTTAAGATTCCCAATGAGTATTAGAGGATTTCGTGTGTAGCTTGTTCATAAATTATTGTTTTAAATCCTGCACAAAAACAAGCCAGCAAAACTATAGTGAAAGGATTAGGTAAAAGGTTCAGCTTTGCTAAGGAAACGGAATGCTTTGATTTATGATTTGCAAAGAAAACTTCTTATTTTAATTTTTTAAAAAACAAAGTAATTTCCTTAATAAATGAATATTTTTGTAAAGTGCTTAAGACGCCACAAGGAAAATGTCTTTCCTTCCAACTAGAAGCTATAGAATCAAAATGTATCATGTAGAACATCAGCCATCACTGTACATATCAAACTTTCATATTTCCTTTTGGATTAGTCTAAATTAAATTTATTTTAGTTAGATCTGAAAGAACTTCTAAGTATTTTGCAGCATCGCTCATGCTGGGGAATAATTTCAAATGCCTTTTATGACCTTTATATGTAATAAATTTGTGAGTTGTACCTATGGCACACCATTTAAAGCACAAATGTGGAGACCATTCATTCATCTTATGCATGATGCACTTTTCACTCAACAGACATTTATTGAGCACTTACTGTGAGCAAGACCCTGTGCTACATACTGCAGGGGATAATGAGATGTATAAGGCCTCAAGGAACATGTATTACAGTGTTGTTGTAAAAATTAGTCCCTAATGGTTCGCTGCTTCCATTAAATAGCATTGTTTGGAAAAGCAAAGAACGTGATTGTAGTCAATAGTCAAATTTTTTTCTCCTTATTTTTGGTGATGATATGGTTTCTGTAATAAATTAACACAAACTGGGTGACTTAAAACAACAGACATTTATTCTCTTATAGTTCTGTAGGATGTAGTCAAAACCAAGGTGTTGGCAGGGCCATGCTCCCTCCAAAGTTTCCAGAAGAGCACCCTTCCTGGCTTCTTTCAGGTTCGGGAAGCCCCAGCCCTTCCTTGGCTTATGGCAGCATCTCTCTAATCTCTGACCATCTTTACATGGCTGCCCTCCCTCTTTGTCTCTGTGACTGTTTCCCTCTTTTTATGGGGACACCAGTCATATCAGATTAAGGGCCCTCTTTCATCCAATACAACCTCTTCTTAACCTGAACATCTGCAAAGAGCCTGCCTTCAAATAAGGTCCTATTCATAGGTACAAGGAGGTGGAACTTCAACATATCTTTTTGGGGAACACAATTCAACCAATAATGTTGATCTTTCAATTAGAATTCTGATTTTACCCACTTATTAATTTAACCATTTATCAAACACCTATATTATTGGTGTTAACACTTGAATACACTCATTAGAATTCTACTTATGGTTTCTCCAAATAAAATCATGAAGTAGCAACATAGAACAGTTCCTTTCCCCCTTTTCTTCATCTATCCTCTCTAAGTTTACATTTGTGTGGTCTCTCCTTTGACTTTTCCATACCCAGAGTGTACTTATTTGTATTAATAGCTAAGATACTAAAGAGAAGAGAAAACTGGTGACACTTAGTAAATTCATCTTCCAGTTCATTAATGCCTCCATAATATACTGCAATTAAGGGCAAATGCAGGATCTCATCATTATTGCTCTGGCCTGCTGACATTTTTCTTGGTTCTTAGGTTTCTCCTTGGTCTCTGAGCCCTGGCTGGGGCAAGTATCCATTCTGTTTATCTTTTGTGGCTGAAGAGATACCTTAGCTCTCTATTCATTTCCTCCTCACTGTCACACATCCAGTCTCCCATTACTTTTCTTTATCTTTCCTTTTGAATGGTTCAGAGAAATGCTCACATACAATATTATTTTCATTGTGGAGGAATTTATCATAAGAATCTTCTGACTGATGATGGTGTGGGGCTCACTGTGATATACCTACCTCCCCAGCAGATCCCCCCATGTTACCCTTGGTATCTTTGCTGCTGAAATTTGGACTTAACCATCACCACAGCATCATGTTAACTTTTCTTATACCTGCCATATTTTTATTTTCATGTCATGTCCTGTTCTTCTCCTCTCAGATTGCTAATCCTTCTTGGCTAATCCTTGTCTTCCCACCTGCTGCTGTTGACCTGACTTCCTATCCTGTGTTGGTCTCTGAATCCTCAGTGGGAATTTTCTAGTGGCTAATTGGTAGGCTGACCAGATGTACTGTTTTAAATGACAGGTAAACAACAGAGAACAATGGTATTGTCCTGTTTCAAATGGTATGTTTGGCCAGCCTAGTCACACTGGGCTAAATTCAAGTGGCTAATTGGTAGGCTGACCATAGGTACTGTTTGAATGGGACAGTACTGTGGTTTTCTGTATGTCTGGTCATACAGACATACAGAATTGAATTGGAACTGTTACCTGTGGTAAAAATTGGCAAAACACTGCATCATCTTATCTATCTTCATGCTTTAAAAAGGCTATTAAGTTGTTCCTTATTTTTCTTCCACAAATCTTTTTTGAGGTGGGCACTAGGGTTAGATTTGTGGGTGCACATGTTCTGCATGGACTTATGGAAGGGGTCTTTGTTGACATCATGTATATATACAGTGATAGAATGTCTCTGGGAGCATGCCATTGTGTACATCCTTTTGAATCCTGGAGATCTCATTCTGGCCGTGGACGTGACTGACTTCTGAGCTAGCTGTGCCCTTCTCTTTGGCAATTTCTTTATTTCTGTTGGCAGTTCTCAAAAGTGGCCTGGGGAACAACTTTGCAGGTGACTTCTTTGATTTGAGCCAAAGTTTTCACAACATAAATGTGGGGGTGATGAGGAAGATTCATTACTCTGACTTCCCTGAGGCGGTGCTTGGCGGGAGCCTGCTGGTGTTAGAACATCGGAGCAGTTAACCTTCTTTTCTCCACACAGATTTAGTAAACACTGCCAGACCCGACGAGCAAGCCATAATGACTTATGTGTCCTGTTACTATCATGCTTTTGCTGGTGCACAGAAGGTGAGGATGTAAAACATGAGTCACCGCTCACCCCTCACCTTCTGTGTCTTAATTTTTTTCAATTGTTTTTCTTTTTTCCCCCTCCTCTTCTCTAAGTAAGGAGACCCGCCTGGTTCTGAGGTGGCAGTCGTGTGTCTTTTTTCAGTCGAATTTTTTTTGAAACCTACTTTCTGTCCATGCACCAGTATGCTGTTCATGTTTGTTTTCCAGAAGATTCCATACTGTTACACAACCCCACATCCTTTCTATTAATATCCTCTGAAACTCAATGACTAGGTTTCACTTTAGGGAATTACAAGGTGTCTTTTTAACTTCATTCTGCCTGGTGACTGAGCTGAGTTTAAAGTTAAAAAAGGCAAAAACAGTGTTGCCAAGGTGGCAGAAGAAAGGATGTCACATGGTTCTGTCTTCTCTCTTCCTGCTGCTTAATTCGGCAGCTAATACAGATGGTAGCAAGAGTCGTAACATGTACAAGCTGTGTATCCGCTTCTCTTTAGATGTTTTGTCACCCCGCTGATTTCTAAAGGGCATGGTAAGTATGTATAGAAGGCATTACAAGACATGCTCCTCCAGTAAATTTCATCCTCACACAAGCAGGCAGTTTACAGGGCAGAAAGTCGACAGTTATGGGGGTGGGGTGCAGAAGTGACAGGAGAGATGGGGCACTGGGTCTCTGCTGCTGTTCCTAGCATCTCACAAAATGACATCGTCATTCAGAGCAGAAGTGACAGATGACCTGATACGGCCAAGAGGACCTGGGTCCCACTAATCATTAAGAAGTGGCAGCAAGCCTGACATGTAACATACAGGCTCCCATATTAATGCTCTGACTGCGTTTTTAAGAGCCAATCAAGGTGGGGAGGGGAGAAAAAAGTCTCAGTTTGATTATTTAAGAAACATGCTGGTTCAGATTGTTCTGTTCACGAACCATCTCAGTAGGTTCAGGATGGTGGGCCCAAGAAACACACAGAAAATCGATGGGTGTAAACCAGTTTGTTCTTCCCTTCGTTCACCCTGGTTTCTGCTCTTCATGTGTGTGTGTGTGTTTTCTGTGCTGTTTTTCCCTCCCTCAGACATTGTGAACACCCCCAAACCGGATGAGAGGGCCATCATGACGTACGTGTCCTGTTTCTACCATGCTTTCGCGGGCGCGGAGCAGGTACCCAACACGCGTCCGTCGGAGGCTGTGCTGCTCCGCATGGGAGTCAGTTTGTGTGTGTGTGTGTGTGTGCGTGCGCGCGCACGTGTATATGTGTGTACGCTTCACATCTTACCTTGGAATCTTTCTAACTGTTTTGTGGTGACCTAACATGGAACGTTCCAAACCGTGAATCCTTTTTTTTTTTTTTTAACAGTTTTAACTTTACACAGTTCCTGGGGTGCTTTTTTATCTCTTTTTCTTCTAAAATATTGCTTTTATTTCATTGGTAAATTGTAGGAAACATTTGTGCTTTAAGGTAAAAACAGGTGCCATGAACGTTGAGCCACATTTATTGAGCAGTAAGGAGAAATTCACCAAAGAGAATAAATGTCTTCCAATGCCCGGGTTCTCCGCTGCCTAGAAATTGCCTTCTATGTTCAGTGATTTATTCTAACAGCTTTCAGGACTATCTTATTTTAGCTGAAATAGGGTAAAGAAAACAGTGTCAGAACCTCAAAAAATCACATTCCTTAAGACAGACAGCCTGAGGAATATTGTGAGTCAATGTCCTTTCTTCTCCACCTTTATCTGTTTCTGTCTCTTGCCCCTTCACATATCTCTATTTAGAGAATCCTGATAGATGGAGATGGACAAAGGATGTATTATCACCAGCAGATGATGATTATCAGGAGCTCAGCTCCTATCAGGGCTTTAGAGGTGAGGCTTTGGGATAGGCTGTAGACCTGGAAGCCCAGACAGGCAAGTTACTTTCCTTGATTCATCCTGTGACCATAGGTCAAGGCACTTTGCCACTCTGGGCCCAAGTTTTCCTCTACCAAAGGATGATAGAAAATGATTACCTCTCCAGCTTCTCATGAGGGTTAAACAAAGTCTTAAAGCAAGTTCAGCTCCGAGGAAGGATCCCATCTAGCAAATTCTCCATATTCATTTCAGGAGAAGCTTTCCATGAACTCAGAGCAATGACATATATGTTCAGGACCCAATCATTTTTTTGCTTTGATTCCCAAATGCTAATGTTATTTGGAGAGTTCTCACCCCATAGTCCTGAGGTCAGTAGAGTGCTCAGGCAGACATTCAGGGACCGGAGATTTTGGTTTCCTTGACCCATATATTTCTGTTACTAACTTGCTTGATGTTTTACAAAGCTTGTGTTTTAGACTAATGGTATCTCCCCATTGTTCCCTACAGTATATTCAGCCTGCCGTGTAAGTCTGTGTGAAAACTGTACAAAAGGTGTGAAATGATTCATAGTATTTAACAGCCATACCCTCAGTCTTATTCCACCCTAACCTGGAGTCTGCACCACGCACACCCATCTCCCTCCTTCCTTCTCATGCCTGCCATGTTTTGTTTTGTGTATGCACATCCCTGTCGACGGAGCTGTCCTGTTTACCTATTGTGTTTTACAGGCCGAGACAGCGGCTAACAGGATATGTAAGGTTCTTGCTGTGAATCAAGAGAATGAGAGGCTGATGGAAGAATATGAGAGGCTAGCAAGTGAGGTAAAGGAAATGGTGCCCCCCAGTCCTGTCCGTACCCACCCAGAGGGTGAGGTGCAGAGGGTGAACACGGATTGTCAGTGTTGTTTTCTTTGCATTTTTTCATCTCAGATGGCATAAAAGTAGGAAAATATAATTGAACTCACAGGTGGTTCATCTGTAGCCACACAATTATTGGCACAGAAGTCTTTCCAACCATCCCAAAGCGTGGAAGTAGTTTGCATATTTAAGAAGCAGAGTGTGATTTTGTTCCCAGCTTGGTACCTCCAGGGCTGGGGTCCCTAGATGATGTCATACTACATGTTTTTTTCCTGCTTCGCTGGCTGCTGACACCACATAGGCTGCTCTCCATGTTGAGAAGCCCTGTCCACAGTGACCCAGCTCAGAGGAGCTTGCCCAGCCTGTGTGAGATGTGACTCAGCTGTGTGTATAAATATCTAGAGGTAAACAGGGGGAGGCAGAGCCCTCCATCCAGATATTTGCACATGAGTTTCCGTGAAGCCTTTCTACAGCTCACCAGCCAGCTTCTCGGTTAGAGCAGTTTCCATGTTGTTCTTTTGCTCTTATTTTAGCATCAGTGGGAACTCAGCAGTTTCATCATGGCCATTACACTGTTTTCCCCACACAAGTTACGCTTTGAGTGAGGTCCACAGCTATATCCTGTCTAGATGGGATTCAGTCTCAGTCACACAGATAAGGGGCCAAATCGCTTTCTCCCTGATTTAATTAGCTGATATTTGGTCTGTTCTGGGAAAAGTATTAGGACACTTGTAGTAAATCTTCCCAAGGAGTGGTTTACAGTAATCCAATCTAATGATGGTGAATTTATGTTTTCGTGCTGCTGCTGCGGGAAGAATCTGCTTGGCCACGTTTAATGCCTGTGGTCAGCTTCAGGGGCATAACTAGGACTGGAGGAGGTTGATGGTCCTCTGTCATTATATCCTTCCTTTCCCTCCTCAGACTCTCAGGCTGGGAGCACATCACCAATTTTAACTAATTTTTATTCTTATCTGTTGTCCTTTTCTAAGTGATCATAAGTGTAAATTATTTGTGGCTTTTTAGCGGGTCGTTTCTAAGACTTCGGTAGTAATTCAAGAAAATGCACTTTGTTCTGAGGAATTCACTCCCATTCTCACTTGCATCATGTGGCTTTCTTTGAAAGCTAGATATCATTAAAATATTTTGTGGCCTTGAGTCAGTCCCAGATTTCCAATACATTTGTCTAGTAAATACATTCATTAGTAGGAGCTTACTTAAAATACAAAAACAGTTTAAGTTAAACCCAATTCTTTGCTGATTTTATTACACTACATTCGGCCATGTTGGGTGTTTTTTTGTTTTGGTTTTTTTTTTTTGTCTGTTTTTTTTCATTTGAAAGCTCTATCCAGCATTTGTCTGCTAATGTCTGGTCCCTAAGTTTCCTGTAAATGTCACATATTTGTAAAACATGACTTGTGCTGAATCTTAAGTTTTTGACCTGTGTATGGTGTTGTTGGGGGTGATCACTGGAGGCCGTGGGTGGACACTGATGATTTCATCCATGCACAGAGGCGCCTTCTCTCTCTTTTTAGTCGGGGGCGGGGGGCTGTTATACTTTCATAGTTTTAGGAACATTAGGTTATCCCATTCCAAATTGTTAGGTGCCCCTGTTTTTGAACCGCGGGCAGTTTGCCAGTGTTGTCAGCAATACCTTTGTGTTTTGGGAACAGCTTTTGGAATGGATTCGCCGTACGATCCCCTGGCTGGAGAACCGAACCCCTGAGAAGACCATGCAGGCCATGCAGAAGAAGCTGGAGGACTTCCGGGATTATCGTCGCAAGCATAAGCCCCCGAAGGTGCAGGAGAAGTGCCAGCTGGAGATCAACTTCAACACCCTGCAGACCAAGCTTAGGATCAGCAACCGGCCGGCCTTCATGCCCTCCGAGGGCAAGATGGTGTCGGTGAGTGGCCCGGGTCAGAGCCCCCTTCTCTTCATGAAGTCTCTTCCCGATGGGCTGTTGGGAAGGAGGCATTGCTTTTCTAGTCTTTCCAGTTAATGGACATGATTTTGGCCCTGCAGCCACTTCATTTTTGGCTTTCCTCCCCTGTCATGTGACTCTTGAGTCCTTACTGCATTGGTTGGTGCCTCACAGCAGGCCCTCCATAAACCCTGATGAAGGTCCATGTCTTCTCCTCCCCTCCTCATAACTGGCCGCATCTTTCCACGAAGTCTCCTGGCATCTATAGCAGGTACCCTCTGTTACCTGCTGTCCCAACACACCCCTTCTACCTTCTTGGGGGCGCTGTCCTGCATTTGCTCTCTTTTCATCATCTGTTCTTCTCCTGTACTGAATTGCTCGCACCAGCACACAGAAGTTCTCCGGAACCTGCCAAACAAAGTAAGGCCTGTGATTCCACATCTCCCTGTAGCAACTGCCCCATTTCTTGGCTCTGTTTCACAAGAGAACATCTAGAAAGAGGTCTTTATGGGACCGATTTTCAGATGCTCACTGCTCCTCTACTTCTGCTCTTCTGCTTGCAGGGAACTGGCTTCTGTCCCCCCTCCCCTGGTGACCTCGCCCAAGCTGGTGGCTCTAATCACCACCTCAGTGCTGATGCCTCCCAAATTTTGATCGCCAGCTCTGACTTGTCCCGAGTTCCATGTGCATGTATTTGCTGGGATGTCTCAAAAGCATTCAGGCCTAACGTATCAAAGAGTCCCCTGCAGTGTTCTCTTCTAGATGGCATCACCACCCGCTAACGCTCCAAATGCAGATGCCACTGTGGGTTTCTGTCACTTTCTTGCATCCAGTTCCTGAGCCAGTCCCATTGGCTCCACTTCTAGATTATAGCTTAGATCTGTGCCCTTCTCTCCACTCCACTGCCACCGCCCTGTGCCAGGCCACCATCCTCTCTCCTTGGACCCTGTAGTAACACTCTCACTGACTCTTCTTCTTTTGCCCCAGAAACTCGTTCTCTACACAGCAGCCACCATCGCCTTCTTAAAATGGAAATCAGAGTACATCTCCTTCCTTCTCAAAACCCTCCAGTGACTTTCCAAAATATTTAGAATAAGAGACAGACTCATTCTCTTGGCCCACTGGATCCAACACGATCTGACCTTCACTCCCCATACGGCTGCAGGGCCTGTTGTGGTTCTTCCCACACATGAGCCCATCCCGACCCCAGGCCTTCAGCTTGTTGCCAAGGCCTGGAGCACTCACCCCCCCACTTCTGGCTCTTCTGTCTTTAGGTCTCAGCTCACATGCACCTCCTCAGTTGGGAGGGGTCTTCTCTAAGTAACCTGGCTTCAGGAACCACTTCCTTGGGCTCTCGGCATCACTGGATGCTGTTTTGTTTTTCTGTCCCAGCATGTTGCTGTCTGAAACGAACTTGTTTAGTTAATTATTGTCTTTCTTCCCCAACCATCGTGAGGACTACAAAGGGGAAGGGCCTTTATAGATGCTGGTTCCTCTTATGTAAAGTTTCTGGCTTGTGCCCAGCACGTGCATGATGCCCAGGGAACAGTTGGTGGCCGGCTGGCTGGCTGAGCCCAGTCACGGAGACTCAGTCATTGTGCATTGAGTCACTTTGAGGCTTCCTTGTATTCTGGCCAGAAAATTAAAGCTCTGTGAGCCTCTGTCCACATCTGGAGGTACGTCAGGCATTTGTTCACTGATGGGAATAAGTGTATTAGTTTTGAAAGGCTCTGGTGATAATTAGACATAGATGTTAGCACATCAGAATGGTTGTTGGGGTGGGGAGGTGAGGGCAGGGAAAGGAAACAGAGGAAAACACTGTCGCATGCGCAGTGGAGGGGTTCACAGGGATGCCGAGAGACAGGAGTGTGATGGCCAAGCCTGCCCTGTCCTCGCACACCCAGGACATCGCCGGGGCCTGGCAGAGGCTGGAGCAGGCGGAGAAGGGCTACGAGGAGTGGCTGCTCAACGAGATCCGGAGGCTGGAGCGTGTGGAGCACCTGGCCGAGAAGTTCCGTCAGAAGGCGTCCACACACGAGACCTGGGCTTATGGTGAGCAGGCCAGGCTTGGCCCGGAGTTTGGAAAGATCAGACTCTAGTTGTGGACAAAGCCACAGGGTGCAGTTCCTCCTAACTCTATCCCTAATGCCGGTGACCCCGTGGGCACGTGTCCTCACCTCTCTCCTCTGTGCTGTCTCACACTAAACCTCTTTGAGAGGTGGGTGCGAAGGTTTATTTTCTAATCAAGCAGATCATATATTTTTTCACAGAACGGCACTCGAAATATGTTAGTCCCACACTTACCTACCTAGGGCCTGGCCTCCTCCTGTCTTCCCCACTTCTTTGTATTTGATTCCACAAGTAATTGTTTATTCCATAACTGTGGGTCACATAGCCTGGCTTCTGCCAATAGGATGTTTATTAAATGCCACAAAAGTGGCATAATTCCCCATGTAGAGAATCAGCCTGGAAGAGAAGAAGGCAGGGCCTTATTTTCTACTCTTAACTCTCCAGGTAATTTATGATCGTCTCCTCCTTCAGGCCTTGCACACGCATTCCTGTTCCTGTAGCCATGAACTGTGTCATAATATCTTCTGGCTGGCTGCTGTTTGCTGGGCACAGAATGATCTATTTTGAGGGAGGTCAGAGAGAGTCTCCTCATCCTGGGCTTCCCTGTTGCTTTATTACCATTTGACTGTTGGGGATGCACATGGCACTTCCAGGCATGAGCCTGGGTCTGGATGGGGGAATCTCAGTTTTGAAAATTGTCATATATGTGCTGTGGGGAAGTTCTTATCCTCTCAGGGCCTTGGTGTCCTCTTCAAAGTGAGAGTGACAGTTATACCTCCCTCGCAGCATTTTGGTGAAGATGTAATGGGTCCATATTTATAAAGTATTTAAACCAGTATGTGGTACATAGCAAGTGCTCTGTTGTCATCATTAAATATGTGATCATTTGCTTTTCATTTCTAGCTTTGTGGAATTCAATTCTTAAGTTTGTTGACTGAGGAATGAATGTGGGTCCAGTTATCACCACAGCTGCTGCTTGATTTATGAAACATTTGTGGGGCAATTGGGGCAGTTCAGAAAGCAAAGTTTCTAATTTATTAGGAAAAGAGCCACACGTTACCTTTAACCATAGAGAATAAAGCTTTCAAACCAGAAGAATTGGGGAACAGTTTGAACCTGTTGATAGGCAGACAGAGAAGAAGTGTTTTGTCCGATGATGCCAGGTGACTCTGTGAGCTAACGATTACTAATTTAACTGAGGGTCACACTGGAAAATCACATACTTGGTTAACCTGGGATCATGAATGAGGCAGGTTTGCTATTTCAAAAGTAGCCGGCTGGCTTCCCCCTTTATTTTGTCGTTAGCAGCATGACAGCCTGAATCCATTGCAATGTTGCTTTCATGTGCTCAGTCCCATCATTGTCCAGCCCCCCACTCCCAGCCTTGTTAACTCCCGGTTAACAACCACAGAACTTTGCAGCATAAAGAAGCTGACGTGTGACGTGCATGTGCCGTCTTGCCCCAACCTTCGCAGGCAAAGAACAGATTTTGCTGCAGAAGGATTACGAGTCGGCGTCACTGACGGAGGTGCGGGCACTGCTGAGGAAGCATGAGGCCTTTGAGAGTGACCTGGCAGCCCACCAGGACCGGGTGGAGCAGATCGCCGCCATCGCTCAGGAGCTCAAGTATGTGCAGCTGCTGACTCTCAGCGAAGTGTCCTCTGGGGACTCCCTAGGCTGTGGTGACAATGGGAGGGCTCCCCTAATCACGGCGTCAGAGCTTGCCCAGGGAGAGACGCAGGCCTGCCTTGCCTTTCCTGTGTGGGACCCTGGGATGGAATGTGTCCTGTATTTATTTAAAAACAGATGAACTGGCTCAGCTTTGGTTCTCGGGTTGTGGTAGGATCCCTGGGTCCCCCGCATCCAGCAGTTCCCTAGCCCCAGCACAGACAGCTGTTTCCAAGAGGATTGAGAATAAGTAGGGAGGCCTCACCCAGGCCTGGGAGCAGGAGAGAGACCACTTTGTGTGTCCAGAAACCAAAACAGAATAGGAAGTGCGGCCTCACCTCTGACGGAGAAGTTACAGCCCCACTTTTCTTTATCACCAATTAGGTGCCGTGCTCTCTGCACGGTGTAGCTTCCTTGCAATGTTTCTAAAATTTTAAAGACCCTTGTCTCCTCTTGATAAATATAGAATTTCATTCCTTACTCCTTTCCTTCCGATCCCTTGTTATAACCACTAATGTGTCTGCAACGTTTTTAGAGCCTGTCACATAATGGTAACAGACATGTTTATTTTAATGTATTACATTTTAAAACTCTCATGTTCCTCACTTTTGATGAGAGCAAGCAAACTCCTTAATTTAACAGATATGGCCTCTTTTATGAATATTCTGTATCTTAGTCTTGCCCAAATAAACTCTTAATCAGTGTTTGTGGTCATCGTACCCAGTCTGTGCACACTTTTGTGGCCTCTCCATTCTCTGACTTCTCATGCTTCTTGAATGTTGAATGTTTGGCTGCTTGTTAATAATCATAAATAAAATAAGGGGATGAAAGAAACTCAAGCCATTTAATGCTCTGAAATAGCTCCCATGAGTAATTTGAAATGGTTTTAAGTGTTGCTCATAAAAATTTAATAATTTCTTCTTCTTCTTCTTCTTCTTCTTCTTCTTCTTCTTCTTCTTCTTCTTCTTCTTCTTCTTCTTCCTTCTTCTTCTTCTTTCTTCTTCTTCTTCTTTCTTCTTCTTCTTCTTTCTTCTTCTTCTTCTTTCTTCTTCTTCTTCTTCTTCTTCTTCTTCTTATTATTATTATTATTAGTCCTGGTATCCCCAAAACCTGTTTCTTCACACAAGAGAGGAACCACACTCAGAATTTAAATCTGGGCTCATTTTAAGGTTCTTAATGCCCCTGTCCTTTAACCTTTCCTGGAAGAGTGTGCCCAATTATGCAGACCCTAAGTCCTCGAAAGCAGTTAAGTGTAGAAGTAACACGTATGAGTTAGAAGAGGGAGGAATGCTTACCCTAAAGATAACTGTGGGCCAGGCGCATTGGTGTCTCCATTAAATATCAGTAGAAGGATTCGTAGGTTTTTCTTCTGAAGTCTTTTTTCTCTTGAATATTTGTGTTCAGAAGAGCCACGGCCTTTTCACTTTTGCATTTAAGTCTGTGCAAATTGCTGGTGTGTTTTGGTTGGTGTTTGTTTTTTCGATTATAACAGTAAGCACAAGAACCTTAGTTAGTCTCAGTCAGTGAAGTGTACATGTGTGTGGAAAGCTGCTCTTAAGATCTAAACAAGCTTTAATTCGGTGGCAGAACACTCTGGTCACAACCACATGCCTCTCCTTTATCCAGTAAAGAAACAGTAACAGGCAATAAGGACAAGTTAGTATTATTTAAGAGGAAAAAAACCGCAAGTAATTGCCTGGACTTAAGGGCTCAGTAAAACAGATTCCGTGTGTTTAGTTAAGCACTAAAATGCCTACACCTCGGGAATGGGTGTGGTGGAACAGGGAGGTTCCTCGGGTGGTCTTGCCTGGACCGCTTTGAAGCTGAAGTCTTGTGAGGATGTCTCATTTCATCTTCACTATAAAATCTTAACCAAATTTTGTACAGAATTCAAACTTTTTATCTCTGGAAATACCAGGTTAACCTTCCAGTTGAGAATTTGCTTGAATGGTAAATTCAAATCACTTCACCTCACAAAGCTCCCGTTTGGGTGCATGGACTGGCTGGTGAGGCAGATGAACTGTTCAGTAGGAAATCTCGTTCTCGCTGTCATAGGAGTGGCCTAAGGCACGTTGGAACCTCTTTGTCCAGAAGAGGAAGGGCTATGTTCTGCCAGGCGTTAGACGTCCCTCCGGCGCTGGAGTCACAGTGCCTTTTCTGGGTAGGATGCTCATCCTGCTGTGAGACTGCAGGCCCAGTGCCCTTTGAGAGGAGCCAAGGACACAGGGAGTGCAAGCTGACACCTCCTCCCCCTTGACTCATTTTGATGTTCCAGCCTCTGTGGCTTCAGTGAGGCCCACAGGACTGTCCTCCAGGTCAGATAGTTGGCTTCACTTACAGGTACACTGCCACTTAAAAATAATGTTCTCTGGGGACCTGGCCAAGAAAATGGAGGGAGGAGGAGGATAGCTTGAGGTGTCCAGAAGACAGCATTGCTCTCTGTTTAGAAATCTGTTGACCAGCAAATTTCACTGATTCTTCTCCTAATCTATCAGAATAGCAAGCAGGTTTGCTAGGGTGATGGTTGAAAAAAATCCTGAAATCCCTGCCAATTTTCTATCAGATCCTTTTGAAATATATATAATCCATTTGACCCATGTCCGTTTTTCCTCATAGCTCCTGGGGAAGCTAAATCTTTATTTTCACTTCTGATAGTGAACTGGACTATCATGATGCAGTCAATGTGAATGACCGGTGCCAGAAAATCTGTGACCAGTGGGACAGATTGGGAACGCTTACACAGAAGAGGAGAGAGGCCCTGGAGGTGATGTGAAATCTTTGAATAGAGGCTCTTGAATTAAGTCCATCTGATTAATTTCTTGTTTTTCTGTGATATTATGTGTATAAAACAAAACAGATTGTCCAGTGAAAGGATCTTCTAAAGTAAAAGCAAGAAGGAAATGGGAAGTTGGTAGTTTTGTACTATAATTTATCCATACAGCAGTGACCTGAACTTTTGAATTACAAAAAAAAAAAATAATAATAATAAAAAAATCTGGAGGTGATGAGATTATGGTATAAACCCATTTTGTATCAAGTAGTAATTACAGTAAATTCCCAAAAGTTCTTATATAAGAGTGAATTGAGCTGTGACTGAGTCAGGATCCAGAAGAATTTGAGATGTGCAAAGGGAAATGGCGATAAATGTTGAAGAAAGGAAAAGTGAGATTCAACAGAGTCATGATGGATTTGGCCTTATCCAAGTATAAGACTTGGATAAACAGCAGTAATTGGCTGGTATTTAACTGCAGAGTAGTCCCCCAGCCTTTTTCATGGGGTATACATGTTCCAAGAACCCTAGTGGAGGCCTGAAACCGCAGACAGTATTGAATCCTATATATACTATGTTTTTTCCATATATATATATACACACACACACACACACACACACACATATATATATGTATATACACACACATACACACATATATATATGTGTGTATACACACACACACACACACACACACACACACACACACACACCTATGATAAAGTGTAATTTATAAATTAGGCCCAGTAAAATACTGACAATAACTAGTAATAAAATAGAACAATTGTAACAATAGACTATGATAAAAGTTACATGAATATGGTCTCTCCTTCAGTATCTCATAGTCCTGTACTCACCATTTTTCTTATGACAATGTGAGATGGCACTGGGCCTGCGTGATGAGATGCTGTGAGGTGAATGGCATAGGCATTGTGATGTAGGTTGCTTGCCATTGACCCTCTGACTCTTATGTCAGAAGGAAGGTCATCTGCTTCAGGTGATTCTGGACCATTGAGCCATCATGGTGCTGATGGTTGGATGTCAGGAGCAGATGATGTCAGTAGTTGGGGAAATTTAATATTTTCAGACATCACTTGACCATGGGTACCTGAAATCATGCAAAGTGAGACCACAAATAAGGGCAACTATTCTACCTAATTATCATCACCACAGAAGACTCAAGCAATGTGAAGGAAAGCAGCAGTTACCAATTTTCTGAGTCTTTTTACCCTGACTCTAATGAAATTTCAAAATATGTGATATCAAGCTTCCTAGATGCCTACATGGCTGTTATGTGTCCACAGAAAGAAAGAAATATTAATAGACAGGAAGGATCAGGCATGTAACAGAGATAGCTCAAATATTTTAGAACAGGAGGAATAAATGTACCAAATGATGGAAGATATATGATGTGGGATGCCCATCCTCTCTGCTCTACAAAGCTAGCATGGTATGTTCTCGGGCATGAAACCTTGTGATTTCATTTGCTCAGAAAGGCAAAGAAGAAATCTGTGTTAAATTCTGAATAAGGATTAGAGAACATTAAGCTGTCATTCCTCCTGTCTTCACGAGGTGGGTGACTTTTGGGAAAGGCATGCATTGTCTCTGCACACTGTTGACAAAAACGAGGAAGGTGACCTGAATTTTCTGTTATCCAGCATGGTTAGGGAATCACACCCTCTAATTTACAAAGCAAGTGACTGTGTACCCTCTGTGGATTCTTGGTTTTCAGAAAGGTGGCATGTAGTGGTTACTGTAAGTACTTTTTTTAAAAAAGGCTGCTCTGGATGCTATCACATCCTTCTTTGATTGAGAAGGTGCTTCATGTACCTATAGGCTCAGCCTGAACATTTGAACATCGGTTCATCTTGCATTTAGATGTATTCATGGGGAGTTCTCTGGTGGTGTAGTGGTTTAAGGCTCTGGTGCTATCAGCACTGCGGCCTGGGTTTGATTCCCATCCAGAGAGCTACCCACGTAAAAAAATAAAATAAAATAAAATAAAATAAAAATAGGTTTATTCATGATGAGAGCATTGTGATTAATCGAATGTCAGACAATAGCATATTGCTCTGGAATGCATGTTTTAATTTTCAGATATTTATTATTTAATCTGTGATAATGCTTGATAATCTTCAGAGAACTGAGAAATTGCTAGAAACCATCGATCAGCTTCACTTGGAGTTTGCCAAGAGAGCTGCTCCTTTCAACAATTGGATGGAAGGTGCCATGGAAGACCTGCAAGACATGTTCATTGTCCATAGCATTGAGGAAATCCAGGTAATTATCCCAATTCTCTACCCTTAGTGTACTAGAAATGAATTGTAGTTTTAAAAACTTGTAAGAGTGGGATTTTTTGTTTTTGTTTTTGTTTTCTTTTTACTGAAAATAATGTGACTAGCAAGGCCACTTACCCTTTGAACCTTAGCTTGTCAGATAATGGTAGCAATAAGGGTCTATTGTTTAAAAAAAAATGAATCATTAAGCAAAATAGACATAAGAGTTATTTATGTCTATTGGAGTTATTCATGGAAAGTTATGGGTTTATTGGCTGATGTTGAAATACGATGCAAAATGTGTGCATATAACTATTTATTAACATCTAATGAGTTTTACCGGATTACAAGGCATTGGAAAGCACCTATGAGCACCTGAAGAGAACATTAGCTTTGCACTTGAAGATGGTCCATGTGGCATCTACATAGAGGGGGCTGCTGTCTCACAAGTGAGGGCCAAATGATAGCTTTGATATATAGAGGGTTTATAAAGCCTCAGGAAAAAGAGTTGGTTTCTGGGCCCTTTTTCTTTTGAGAAATAGGGATGTACCTGGTGATCGTTAGGCATAACAGCAGCAAATGCTAGGTTCCTTCATTGGACTTCAGAGGTAAGCTGTCATTAGAAAGAGCAGTGGAGTTAAGTTCTGCTTCTCAGTGGAAAATAAAGCCTAAACAATAGCTGATGATTGAAAATAATGAAAGCAAACATGATTTTTTTTTAAAGAAAACCTTGTTATTTGAAGACTTTGGATTTATAGCCATCAATTAAATAGTTATCATGACATCCTTTTTCCAACTCAAGGAACTTGACTTTTGTGTACCAAGTAGCTTTTCTAAAACATCCAGGATTTGTCTTCCTCCAGAAATGCCTGCAGTTATAAAGGCATTCATGTGTGTGCAGATGGGAACATGGAAGCCTATAAAATTCACACTGAAGTAGGACCTGCTTTCCCCCACTTGTGTCTCTGGTTAGAGTTTGATCACTGCACATGAGCAGTTCAAGGCCACGCTGCCGGAGGCAGATGGTGAGCGGCAGTCCATCATGGCCATCCAGAATGAGGTGGAGAAGGTGATTCAGAGCTACAACATCAGGATCAGCTCCAGCAACCCCTATAGCACTGTCACCATGGATGAACTCCGGGCCAAGTGGGACAAGGTGGGTGATGGAGGTTTGGGTGTGAAGCCAGGGGCCTCCTTCAAGCTGAGGTTAAGGGAAGAGGTAAAACTCTGGGGGTGTTAGATTGACAGCCTGATTTTGCATTATGAACATGGTTTTCATTCACCCCAAATTTCACAGATGACATATGTTAAATGCCATTCAGCAGCTTCTGTGGTTTGTAAGAAAAGGAAGTAGAGATGATTTTCCATAAGGAAAATGTTATAAATGTAGGCAAGAGCAGTATAGGTTATGATGCTCATGCCATAAGGGAAATTATTTTTAAAATCCTACCTAAAAACTTGGTGCAATGAACTTACCTATAGTGCTTACTTAGAGAATTTTTAGGATATGGCATAGGCATGTCCCAAATATGTGTGAATTTTCAATGCAGAAAATTTGCTTAGAAACCTATGCTTAGAAAATTTGCTTAGGGAACTAAAGTACTTGTCCTAAAAAATTGTGGGAAACTGTCCTGGTCAAATAGAATCATTTGAAACTTTTGTCTCATTCTTAAGAAAAAATTATTTTCCTGGTTAAAATTGCAGCACCGTCATTTCATATGCTAACATATTAAGGAGTAAATGCCATGTAGATGTGAGGTGGCTTGCTATAAACGCACTTACACAACAATTGTTTAGTTACACAAAATGCAGAAGTGCAACACAGGTGTGTCCCTCTGAGGGCCAGCTGTAATTGCATCCTGGAGCTTTAGGTCTAGCTCTTGCCTTCTGACAGCCAAGTGCAAAGGGAGCATGCTCAGCACAGTAGTTTCCTTGAAGAAAACGGAAATATATCATTTCTTAAAGTGAGACACAAGCTTCTCCCCTTACTAAGGTATGAAGTAAATGGGCCGAGTGGGTTTCTGTAGAAGTTGAGTAAGTTCAGCAGCAGTTTTGCGGAGGATCCAGAAGATGTCTGAAGTAGCTCTTTTCTCTGCCAATTTAAAGAGAACTGAGGGTGGCATTAAAATGCAAATCACAGGGTGCAAATGGCATGGGCTCCAACATCAGGCAGGACCTAGCCGGGGTCCTTCACTTGTGTATGTCCTGGACTCCTTCAGCAGTCTGGGGAAGTCTGTGGATCCCTTCTGAGAATATTTGTAAATTCGTATAAATGTTTAAAGTTACAACAGAAGGAATTATATAAAATACAGTCATTAAAATAATTTTTTTAAGTTGGGATGTTGTCATGTATATGTTTCTTTACTAACAAATTGAAACCAAGATCTAGCAGCAAATCCAATGATTCTGAAGTAGTGATATTTTGAGAGGCTGGCAATCCCTAATGTTATCTGAGAATGTCTGTGATTTCTATTGTAATAAAGTCACAGTACTGCTAAATACTCCTGTGGATGTGCTGCCCACAGTGAAAGTCAAGATGTCAGTTTTCCCTCATTCAAGTTCACAAATCCTCTGCACTCTGGACTCAGCCCTGTGGGGTTAGTGCTGTTGCTGACAGCCCCTGGCTGGAGGAATGGTCAGTGTCCCTAATACAGACCTACCCTTCCTGGTGTCCCTAATGAAGACCTACCCAGTCTTAAGCAGGCACTCTGTGGCACTGGGTGGCAGTCAAAGCTAGAATGAGCTCCCTCTTTAGTCTCAGAGTAGGGACTTACTGTCTCCACCTCCCTTCCCTCTCAGCTCCCATTCCCACCCTTTGGACCATTACTTCATCTCTTGGTCACTCCCATTGTGCCAAAGTTGGCCTCTAACCCCTGTTGCCCTCGTGCCCTGACAGGTGAAGCAGCTTGTGCCCATCCGAGATCAGTCCCTGCAGGAGGAGCTGGCCCGCCAGCATGCCAATGAGCGTCTGCGGCGCCAATTTGCTGCTCAGGCCAATGCCATCGGGCCCTGGATCCAGAACAAGATGGAGGTAGGTCGGCACCCTTCAGAGAGCTGCCTACAGCCTTGAAATTAGCCCCTGAGCTAATACAACAGGGGTGCCTCTTATGCTGTAGCTTCCGGTCGGCCCCTGGGGTTTTATAGCCTATGTGCCCATGGGCATCAGCCCAGGGCATGGGAGACGCTCTCAAGGGGCACAAGGCTGGTCTTGCTGTCATCCATTCATTCTGTTGTTGAAAACAATGGTGGGACTTTTCCTGCAGGACCTAGATTTTAAGCCATCCACCCCTAAGGAGGACATATGAAGAGTCACAAATACTTTGCATTTCCAGAAATTCAAAGAAAAGCCACTTTTTAGGGACACTGATTTCTGAGCTTATTTTATCACCAAGAGCAGTGAAGACACTTATTTCTCCCCTAATCTCCCTTTTGGGGGTAAAATGTTAACTTTTTTTCTGAAAGAGAACATCTAAAACTCTAAGGAATTCTTTTGACCCTGGTGAAGCATTTGTCATCTTCGATCTGTCTGGCAGCGCACTGATGCAGCCCACCCCTGCAGCCTAGGGAGGCTCCACCTTCACTGGAAGGAGGCTGAAGTGACTCATTTCTTACCCCTCTTGCTGTGCTTTTCTTTTTTTAATCATAGTTTATTTTTTTCTCCATTTTCTAGATCAAGCTCGTCCAACCTGCAGCCCACAGGCCTCATGTGGCCTAGGATGGCTTTGAATGTGGGCCAACTCAAATCTGTAAACTTTCTTAAAACATTACGAAAATTATGCATGGACCCCTTTTTTAGCTCATCTGCTATCGTTAGTGTTACTATATTTTACCTGTGGCCCAAGATAGTTCTTCTTCGGATGTGGCCCAGGGAAGCCAAAAGGTTGGACACCACTGCTGTAGATGGACCAGAACTAGAGCTAGTTCCCTTCTGTTGTACTGCCCTGTTTCCCACTTGATCTGAGAAAGTCAGTTATGTTGGCTGCCACCACCGTCGCACCTGTAGCTGAATGGGGGGTGCTGGCTCCTGCTCACCTGTGTTTTTCCTCTTCTTCCTATATCAGGAGATTGCCCGGAGCTCTGTCCAGATCACAGGGGCCCTGGAGGACCAGATGAACCAGCTGAAGCAGTATGAGCACAACATCATCAACTATAAGAACAACGTCGACAAGCTGGAGGGTGACCATCAGCTCATCCAGGAGGCCTTGGTCTTTGACAACAAGCACACGAACTACACCATGGAGGTACAGCTGCCACACATGCCAGTGCTGCAGCATTTCTAGTTGTGACCATCTCACCACCTCAGGGTGTTTCTTCCTGCACTTGTCTCTGTTTCTATTAAGTTCTGCAAGTATGAAAGATAGGGCTCTTTAAGCCATTCCTGTCATCACATGTGAAAAGGCTTTGAGACTGTATCAAGTACTATATAACTGTCATCATCATCATCATCATCATCACATCAGGGAACTCATTGTACTGCTTCAGATAGAGGACCAGAAATTGGGCTGTTACATGTGTACCAGTTTGGCCCAATTTAGTCTCCCTGGGAGCCAGTGGCTATAATCCAGGGCCCCTCCTGCTACTGGGTAAATGGGAAGATATTTCTGGTGATGAAGAGACTATACATTGCATACTTTATCTACATAGTGCCAATTATCACTGTTAGAACCCTGGTCTTGCATCTTAGTATTTCCTACTACAGGATCTTGCAAAAAGTGGGAAAGTGCAATAAAAAGGTACAGGGAAGTCTAGAGTAAGCCCTACTTATCTCCCCTTGGGTCGACTTTCCTGCTAGCAAAATGAGGCAAGATTGATGTGCTGGAAGCTCTGAGAGCTGACCATTCTTTTTTCCTGGTAGCACATTCGTGTTGGATGGGAGTTGCTGCTGACAACCATCGCCAGAACCATCAACGAGGTGGAGACGCAGATCTTGACAAGGGATGCCAAGGGCATCACTCAGGAGCAGATGAACGAGTTCAGAGCCTCCTTCAACCACTTCGACAGGGTAACTACCCCTCTAGTTTGAAAGGCAATACTGGCAACATTCACATGTGTTTAAAGTAATATTCATGCGATTATTTTAAGTCTTAATGTGCTATGAACACTACAGGGACTTGGGATGATTAATGCCAAAGGAAAATAGCCACCAAGGTGAAGTATGCTATGCTCTGATGTTGATCCAGGTGACAGGAAGTCTAGGCTTGTGTGCTGTTTTGTGCAGATGACTTAATGAACACCTTAATGGTTGGTAGTGAAGCTAGATTTATTTTAAGTGAAAGTGTACCCTTGACATGTGGTTGTTGGATTAGGTCATTTTCTAAATACTTAAATACAAACCTCTGATGTACCTTTCCTAAGTAACTATTTAGGTAAAGTACCTGATGGAAGTTTAACCTACTCTTTCAACATAAAAAACTTAGTGTTTTTTTTAATTAATAAAATTGATTCTTGATATGTTGTAAGGAAAATGCACCAATAAAATGGTGGTCATTTTTATAGTAAAGGCATATAAAAAGTTAAGTGCTGCTTTTAAAAAATTCCCAGTTTGCTTATGACAAAGGCCACAGTCTATTTGTTAAAGATTTCTGAAAAAGGATATTCCATTACTTTGTTCTGGACCCTGTTTATAATTCACAAATATCAGTAAATGGTTCTTAGGATGCCTCTAGGCTGGGCCAGCGAGATCAAGCCTGTTAAAGATTTCAGACAGTAGACTTCTGATAGGGACACTGAGTCATAAATAAAGAGTCACATGCAGAGATGAAAATGGAAGTTGCCCTGGTTTCAGCTTCATTGGGCAGAAACATGCTATAATGCTGCCTTGACTTCATTCACTGATGTTCAGGTCATTTTTCTTCTGTGGAGGGAAATAATTGATCCTCGTTCCTGCAGCAACCCATCTGGGTTTGTCAGACAGCTCCACTCATTGGAGCTGCCTCACAGGAGCGGTGCACTTTCGTTTGAATCCAACATAGTGATACGGTCTTTTGCAATGAAAGTCCGGAGGAGGCCAACCCAGAACCTGCCAAGTTTAAATGTTTGTTTAAATTAAATGTTAAGGATTATGTGTGTTGGAGGGAATCAAAGTTTGCTAGAAATTGTGGGGAGAGGTGCCAGGGATACGATCCACTTTATTTCCTCTTCTCATTAAATAGGAAAGGTGGGAATGGTGGGCACAGAGCACGTGGCCTGAGGGAGTCTTATTGAAGGTATACGCAGCCTGTGGCCCAAGACGGCTTTGAATGCAGCCCAACGCACATTCTTAAAACATTATGAGATTTTTTTGCAACCTTGTCTTTAGTTCATCAACTGTCCTTAGTGTTATTGTATTTTATGTGTGGCCCAAGACAATTCCTCTTCCAGTGTGGCTCCGGGAAGCCAAAAGGTTGGACACCACAGGCATGGAGCATAGGTATAACACAATCAGAGCTGGCTTCAGAACAGTGTGCCTGGCAGCTGTGGGTAAGATGGGCTGGAGGGACGGAGGACAGGAGAGAAAGTGAGCAGAGGCTCAGACAGGAGGCTCTTGGAGAAGTGAGGGGAGAGGAATGTGGGCTTGTGGGCTGAGGAATGGGAGTGGTGGGAATGAGGAAAAGAGGACAGAGCTGAGCTACGTGGAGACAGAAATCTGACAGAACTTAACAGGATGTGGGGGGCTGAGGGAGAGGGAAAGAATAAAAATGGGCAAGAAATTCTGAGCCTCGAGAACATGAGAGATGGGGTGCTATTGAATTGGAGCCTTTGCAGCAAAGAGGTACCCTGGGCAGTGAGGAATCCAGTTCTGGAGTTTAGGGCTGTAGCGTGTGGAAGTCACCCCATAATGATCATTTCTGGCAAGAGAATGTCTGTAGAGTAAGAAGAGAGAAGGCCCAGATCTTGGGGAATTAACTCCATCGAAAGGAGTGAGAAGAGCCAGAGGACAAATGCTGAGGATAGTCGAGGATAGTCAATGGAGGGTAAAGAGTGTCCTTTGTGGGGAGTATCACTTTGGAGACTTGGTGAGAGGGCAGCGGGGTGACTGAAGGCTGAGCATGTAGATGTGAGAACAGACATTCATAGAGAAAAAGAGCCTCTGACTTGAGCTTTTGGGACTAGCCGTTTTATGTGCAAATAAAAACACCAGATAATAAACTTTATGTAATAATTGGCTTGGCCGATAGTAAAAATGTTTTCTTATCTTTAAATTTGTACTGATGCTTGCACCTTAACTTTCCTCTCAAAACCCTCAAGAGAATCTTCAGCACAGCATGGGCTCCCCATCATATTGGGTAGACACCTCTGTTTTGGTGGAATCTGGGTCACTGACCTTCTGCCCTTATCCTATCCTGACCTTCTCTCCACTGTGAAGCTGTCACCCACTTAGCCTCCTTAAATGCTACTTGGTGTAGACCTCCACTAGATTTACATTGACGCTGAGTTTGCCACACAGAGGGGCACTCCATCCTGGTCCAGGGCCAGAGTGGTTGTAGGGTAAATTTCTGTTTGAGTTTTAGGAATAGTGTCATCTTTCAGGGAATTTTACAAGTGACTACCTGGGCTGTGAGAGCATTTTAATTTCTCAGAACATGTACAATGTGTTTCATCATGGCTGGGTGGCAGTAGTCAGCTCCTGACTAGGTCATTTTCAGGGGCACTGGGTACTTCTTTCCATTGCTTCCTTGATGCATAGTTTCCTCTCTTTCTTGTCTGTTGTTCACCTTTCTTCCCTCTTTCTCCTTTTTAAGAAATCATCTCGACACCTTTGAAATAAGTGGTAATTGCCCCTAAAAGAGCACATAATCTTGTTAACTATCCTGTAATTCAATCACCACCTTGCTTTCCCCTACCACCAAGTAATCTTCCTGATGTTCCCTCCTTCATTAAAAAAGGAACAGGATTCATTTTATAACATCCCTGTGTTGGCTCTGGCCTTCTTGTAAGTCATGGGGAACTTTACAGTCTCCTCAGCAAAGCTCCAGTTGTCCCTTCTCTTACTGGATTCCATTCCCTCGATCAGGTCGAGCTGTGCCTTTGCCTTTAATTCTCAGCTTCTCTGTTTGTTTTGTTGGCAGAGGAAGAATGGCCTGATGGATCATGAGGATTTCAGAGCCTGCTTGATTTCCATGGGTTATGACCTGGTAAGACAGAAGTGGAAATTTTACTAAGATTTTATTATATATTTTTTTGAGTTTGGATTCATATTATAGGATATGATGATGGCTTTAAAGTCCAGTAGCACATTTGGGATTGGTTCATTTTCCTGTGTCGGATAATATTTTTGAAAGTTGTCTGTTACTATGTAAAAATAATCTCACAGAGCCAGAACATATATTTTTATTCAGTAATTGATCAAAATTTTTTCTAGTGAAGAAAGAGAACATAAGCATTCCTGATGATTTTCTAATAGCTTTATTGAGATATAATTCACATACCACCCAATTCACCCATTTCAAGTATACACTTTAATGGCTTTTAATATCTGATGATTTTTAAAGTGACTTTTCTTCTAATATTTTACAAGGTTAGAAAGTTTTTAGTAATAAATCAGCTAAGACAGTGGTTCTCAACCTTGGGTCGCGACCCCTTTGGGGGTCGAACGACCCTTTCACAGGGGTCGCCTAAGACCATCAGAAAACACACATCAGATACTTACATTACGATTCATAACAGTAGCAAAATTACAGTTATGAAGTAGCAACGAAAATAATTTTATGGGGGTCACCACAACATGAGGAACTGTATTAAAGGGTCGCGGCATTAGGAAGGTTGAGAACCACTGAGCTAAGAAAACCTTACATTTCCCCGTGGGCTGTGATAGTGCTGGTCACCTCCCTTCTCTGTTACCCGTAAGTGTGTATTTTGAACATGAGCTGCCCTGATTCCTCTCAGACCTTGAAAATAAAAGTCATGGGAGCCATCTGTGAGCTGCCTTCTGTTTAGCACGTGACTCTTCTCAGTCGTCTGGAAAGGGCCCAACGCTCTTCCAATTCCTCTTCGGGCATTATGTTCAGGTCTGAGAGCACCGGCCCCAGGGAGGAAGGGATTCGGACATTCCAGAGCTTCTGACTTGATGCTACAGCAACTGTTACAGTCCCCCATAAGGGGTTTTATTCTGAATTTTGAAGGGAAATGCAGGAAAACTTTGTTTTCACACACAAAGGGACTTGCATATCTGTCGGTAAAAGTGGGAGAGAGTGTGCCATGCAGGTAAACATCTCTTTGCAACCTTGCCTCAGGGTGAAGCGGAATTTGCCCGCATTATGACTCTGGTGGATCCCAACGGACAGGGCACGGTCACCTTCCAGTCCTTTATCGACTTCATGACCAGAGAGACGGCCGACACTGACACCGCTGAGCAGGTCATCGCCTCCTTCCGAATCCTGGCATCAGATAAGGTCTGTATGAACAGGTTTTCTGCTTTTGCAACAGTCCACTGCATTAGTCTAATAAAAAAGAAGCATGTGCAAGTAAAAACCATTTTGATCTTAGTGCGTTTTGTAGCACCGTCAGTACTGAATTTGGAAAGCAGCAGGAAAACAGCAATGGTTTGCCCAGAAGAGAAAAAACACAGACATTCTGCTCCTGAGATTTGTGCTTGGGCCTCTCTCAATGACTTATGGAAAGAACCAGGAGTGTGTATTTTGTAGTTTTCTTGTCTTTTACTGGTTCAACTCCACTTTACATAACAATCAGAAGAAACCACACAATTCAGAAGTTAAGGAACGTGGGACCTTAAGGATCAATGACCCTAACTTTGTGCCCAGACAGTGGAGCAAAATTAATATAGCCATTTGATCATTTAAAAAATTGGCAAGCTTTTCATTACATGTAGACTATAAATTAAGTAGAAGTTTAATTCAAGTCCAGAATTTTTGAATCTCACTCCCAAAACAAAACAAAAAAATATCTCAGAAAGTATAAATTCAGTTTGGGATACCATTCTTTTACCCTGTGTTCCACCATGGGGATGGGATGGAAGGGAGAGCCTATCTGACATAGAATGATAAGCCATGACTCCTCTCATCACCCCCAACCCTGTTATATATAATAGCATGGTATTATATATAATAGTATTTGCCATTCACTTATTTTGTCTCTTAGCAGCCAGTCTATTTTACCAGAATTATCCTATTTCCTATTGCATGTATGACATTTAAAAAAAAAGACTATTTTTAAATGTCAGTTTTATTTTATTTTAGAAAAAGCTTTTCTCCAGTGGCAGCATGTTTCTAGTTTTTTTTTTTTTATTATTAATAAGCTGAATAGGAAAATGACTCAATTTTCTAATGCACATATCACATATAGTAAAAAATGACATTATATTAAGTTAAACTGTGTTCTCTTCAGTGTATAACGTGAACCAATGATCCCTTTACATTTGTGCTGTGAAATTTAGATCATAGTATTTATCATTCACATTGTGGCTGAGTTTGAGAAATATTGGTGGTATGCTCCCTTTGCCTTTATGAAGCCTATTGCATTTTCTGCTGGCTAGAAGACAGATCATTTTGCAGATATGCCCTTACGTGTCAATTCAGCCTCGTGTTGGTTGTACTATCTATGCCCATTAGACTTGCTGCCTTTAATCCCTTTTTAAAATAAAACAAATGCCAGCCACGTATACGTATTAACACGTTTGTTTTCTGAGCTTTCCGCGATTGGTTTTGTAAACATCCATGTGTCTCTTGCAGCCGTACATCCTGGCAGAGGAGCTGCGTCGGGAGCTGCCCCCGGACCAGGCACAGTACTGCATCCGGAGGATGCCCGCCTACTCGGGCCCCGGCGCCGTGCCAGGCGCTTTGGATTACACCGCGTTCTCCTCCGCGCTTTACGGGGAGAGCGATCTGTGAGCCGCGGCTCTGTAACCACTGATCCCATCCGAACGCAATAAAAGCTGAAGTCACAGTTTGTTTCTTGGAGACTTGGACAAGCATTATTAAGTTAAGGAGAGGAAATTTTTTGCCAGCAATGTAACATGGCTGGAATTCAGTTTCTACAACATATGACATAGTGTGCTTCATAGATAGGTTTATTTCTGAATTTTTAGCTCAGTGCAATGAAATACCAGGTTTTTGGTTTGTTTCTTTGATAAAACAAAGCAAATTACTTGAGTAGTGTGAAATTAGGAGGATCTAGGGACAGAAGCAAAGTACAAAATGAGAAATTCCAAAATACCCAGGATTCAAGACAAGGAAAAAAATAAATTTGGCAAATGTTAGATATTTAAAAAAATATTCTTTGGATCTCATATGCTTATATGATTATCCCTAGAGTAATGTATTGGGGATATTAGTGTTTTACTTTCTTGCTTATCCAAAGATTAGCAATATTTAAGTATATGGTACTATTGTCTCTTTAGTTGAATTTAATGTGAGATTTCCAGGAAATAGAAACAGACTACCTGAAAGATCTTTAGTACTTAAAAATTTTTGAATAGGAATCATAGTCAGATGTTCGTTGTTTAAGACTATGCAGTCCAGTTAGTGGGTTTCAATGCCTTACTCAAAGTCCAAAGTAGAGACCTCAGGAAACATGGAAGTTGGCCTAATTGCCAGAAAGGAAGATGTAGTCACCAGGTAAATGAGTTTTTTAGGATTATGTGTTGATTTCAGGGTTCTGTGCTTTTCCTACCATTTGTTAGTACAGGTTCTCAAGAGATGACTGTAGGTAAGGGCTCTGTTTTTAAACAAACAGGTCCCTGTAATAATAGTTCATAACAGGAGACAAGTTAGAAACCAGCACCCTTATCACTGTGCAGGCTGAACATCTTTTTGCCTTTGGTTTTCTGACCTGGTCAGAAGGAATTATTAATAGTAGGGAAAGACTGGTTCTCAGCAGCAGTAGAGGTAAGTTCTTGCACTACAGAACCTTTACATATTTTGGGTGAATTCATTCTGTATAGTAGTGGGGTTTACTAGATGTTTTTGCCAGCCCAGCATGTGGTCACTGCTGTGAGTGGATGCTAGTCCTCACCATCTCTGCATCTGGCTCCATCTGCACCTGAATCCCTGTTACAGGGGACACTGCATGTGCTCCCAGTGTCACTGGATCTCTTGAATGTCCGTTCATTGTTAGGCTTGTGCTGCCACATGTTATAACTCTTCCCTCGGTTTTTCCAGTTTGACGACAGCTTATAGAGAATAAAGCAGGAATTCTATTTGTATCTGAGTCCTTAATGATCAGGAAATGGATTATAAATGAACAAGAGTAGTTGCAAACAGCAATTTAAGTGTTACTAGAAAAGCAGCAATGTGCCTGTTACCCACAGTCTATTTTCTCAGACTTTTATGGATTTCCACCAATAGCTGGAAATGTGATATTTTCCATCATAACTGTGGTAACTTCATACTTTTACTACATTGGCCCATTTAGAACCTTTACCCTTAATTTGCTTCTTTTTATTAAGTAGTTGGTAGTCTGTACATTTCTGAAATATCTGAGTTTAATGCCAAACACTTTGGATAATGTTTAGAGGAAATCTGACTCCTTATTTTATTTCAAGCAGGTGCTATATTCCAGCCATAAACATTAAAAAAAAAACTGGAAAATTGTTCTGCCTTTGGGACAACTAGGGGGACTTACAGTGTTCTAGGATGGGTGTAAGTAGCTCATCTACCTAAAATTTTAGTTTCTTTGCAATATTCAAGCCAGAGAATGGATCAGTTCTATCTGCTAATAAAGAAAGGAGATAAACTCTGGAAAACACTTAATAAACATGTTTATACTCTCATTTTAGAAGTTATTTTTATTTCTGAAGCTGAATTGTCAATTAAACTTAATTTGTAAAAGAGAAAGAATCGTGCTTTTTATTATTTCAAAGAATAACTAGTTTCTTTGGTTAACCACAAATTTCCTCACTTAAAATTTTCATCATATTTAAAAACTCTCATTTGGGTTAGTATTGGCCTTGTTCAAAATTTAGAGACAGGCTTGCTGGGTAGAGGAATTAAGAGAAATTTGGAATAAGGAATTAAATTTGACCCAATTGGAAGTGAGTGATGAATGGACTAGGAAAGTAGGTGGATTAGGAAGGAATTTTTATTTAGGTCACAAGCATGTCCAACCTGTGGCCCAGGATAGCTTTGAATACTGCCCAACACAAATTCTTAAACTATGAGTTTTTCTTGTGACTTTTTTTTTTTTTTTTTTTTTTTTTTTTTTTTTTTTTTTTTTTTTTTTTAGCTCATTGGCTGTAGTTAGTGTATTTTATGTGTGGCCCAAGACAATTCTTCTTCCATGTGGCCCAGGAAAGTCAAAAGGTTGGACACTGCTGATCTATGAGATCACCCCAGAATCCCTAGTAGGTATTTTTTAAGAAAATGTGTACATACCCAGCCCTAATGTGAGTTTCAGGTTGTGAAGTTCTGGGTTAAGACCTGGACATTTCTTTTCTTTTCAAGCTCTATGGAGCATTCTAGTAACCCTCAGTTGAAAACCACTGCATTAGAGGTAAAGGAAAGGGTCATTAGTAATAAAAAATTATAAAAGAATTAGAGACACTCCTATTGGAGAGCTTAGGACAATATGAATAGCCAGGCAAACTCCAGCACCACCTGGTAACATAGAAATGTTTGGCAATGACATGGTCTTAGTTGAGTACAGTCTACCTGGTATTCTTCCCTGTTGTGTCCCCAATTCCTGTGTGTTCATGAAATAAGAAGTTGGACACATGCTCTCTGCAGCCTTGAAATGAAAGGAAATGAATATAAATGACACAAAGTCAGAAACTTATGTTTTAAGGAGAAGTTGCTCATTTTTACCAAGATGATAAATTCTCACTCAGTTTCCCTGGATTATTTGACAAGAGGGTATTTTGAGTGTGCCCTACTGTGTCCATGAGCTTTCTTACGTACCCAGGAGCCCACACAGTGACTGTGCTGTCCTGCCTGAAGTATTTTCATGTTTCAGAAGGAAGCAGCAGAGAAGGGGACCATATTTTTATTTTCCCTTTTGGATTCATTAATTAATAATCCAGTACTTAAACTGTGAGCTGGAGGTGGTTGTGATTTGTCAATGTTTCCCCAGGGCCTTAAAGTCTTTTCCACGTTATCTTCTCAGCAGTGAGGACTTCCCCATTGGAAAACAGGCAGAGGACAGGCTTGAGGCTCTACCAAGCCACACCTGTAAATTCTTGTGATTGGCTGGGAGCTTCTGGGAAGCCACACATTAACAGGTGTACTGATAAAATGTGTCTTTACAAGATCAGCTACCAGAGATAGAGAAAGATATAAATACTGTATATAATGTGCTCCTGTGTATAATGCTCAAATATCTTTTTGGCTCAAACTTTCAGGGAAAAGAGCTTTTGTTTTAATTTTTTAGTTTAAATTTTTATTTGTTTATATTTAGGTACTTGTTTCTTGTTTCATAAGGGAATTTTAGCATTTTTTTAACATTATGGTACAAGAAATTTTATGTAACAATTACAAAACACAAGAACAGATAAAAGAAATTTTATGTATAATTTTTTTATATAAAAGAAACCTATTATTGTATTCCAGGGTATTATTTTTGCATACAGATATCGTTACTGTTTCTAGGGTTACACTTTTAACTCATAAGCATAAATTAAAGAATTGAAAACATTTTTATATATGCAGAATTAGTACTACCCATGTATAATCCGCATCCTTAGTTCCCCCCCCCCCAAATCTGGGCAAAAAAGTGTGCATTATACATAGCAAAATATAGTAGTAGTTGTAGAGGGAAAAAAGACCCTTTGAATTATCAGCATGAACAATAAAATGTTATTATGGTCAACATTTAATTATATTATTTTCAAATTACCTAGGTGACCAATGGGTGAAACCAAGAATGGCAGCCCTCATCAAAACTACCTTCCCCTTCGGTTGCATACTTACTACTCAAGGCCTCTTCCTGAGTGCTCAAAGCCTTCATGCTGCCCTAAAAACTAGAGGGCCTCTTTGCGTAGCATTACCAGGAACATTTCTTTCCCCTGACTGGGTTTTTAGAGTCACATGGGTGTCTTAACTTCACATGTTTCACATCGGTGTCTTAACTTCAGGTGCACATGAGATTCTCCAAGGATGCTTTTTAAAATTTCTGACCCCACCCTGGACCACTGCAATCAGAATCTTCATCAGTGGTGGAGGTGGGAAGGTGTAGTTATCTGTGTTAGTCTTCCCCTAAGTCAGTCTGCTGTACCGGTGAAGCTGAGAAACACTGCTCTAGGCAATCAAAACATTATCCTTCTGTACATCAGGCCTCCACTCTCTGGCTACCTGACTGTAGCTGATGGGATGTGCAATCCCATGAAATCAATGTGTTCATGTTAGTGACAGCAGGAAACCTGCCCTCTCTCTGGCCACTATTCCCCTGTGCACCTCATACCAAGCCTTTCCTGAGTAGGGTTATTTCCAAAACATCATCCTTTCTTCTAATCATTTCTGATGTTTCAGATGTTGGGGAGATTGCCCTTCTCCAGTGGGGCAAGTCCCATCATCCAGGTCGGTTCCTCCTTTGTGAGGTCTTCCTGTCCCAGCCCAACCTTCACAGGCTTAATCTCCTCTACTTGCAGAGCTGGTTCTTGCTCATGCTTTAAGCATCTCACACACTGCTGTGGATTAGTACTATGCTGAATTAGCCTCCCTGCCAGGCTGAGATTATCCAGGGCCAGTACTTGTCTCACCCCTGCATCCTTTAGTATAGGACCTGGGTGAGACAGGTAGTAAGCATTGAATGAACAGTAGTGCATGTTTGTGTGAATTTGAATATTAATGAGTAATATTTACAGGAATGACAAAAGGTGGGAATTATCAGGCCAGTGTCTGTCTTGGGAGGGGAGGGAAGGAATTCAAATGGATGAATGACTTAAGAGTAGTGGTCTTCCACCAGGAGTAGCTGTGCATGTGAAGATGTCCAAGAGCTTTGTGGGAAAGGATGCTTTTAATTCATTTCTAGATATTCAACCTCCATATCACAGGGTCTCCTTAGTCACTTCACTTGTATAGGCACCCTTCTCCCACTTTTCAAAAGAAAAGCACACCCCTCACCCATGCCAAATCTTACTAAGGTGTATTGAACTTGAGTGTAAAAATCTCCAGTGCACCAAACAAAGAGATCATTTGAAATGTTGTTTTGGAAAAATTTTATTGGGGTGCTTAATCAAGGCACCATACTCCCACTCTAAAATTTGCTATCTTTCCCTGTCCTATTTATTGTTCTGATAAAGGTGAATTGTGGCATGGTGACCCTTGTTGGGACATTCTGAAATCAGATATGTGGATTATAAAGTATTGGGGGTGAGAGTGATGCCATTCCTCACTTCCTGACCTCACCTTTTTCATTCCTCAATTATTGTCAAAAGAATGAGTTGCTCATGAGGGAGGTTAATGATGGAAAATCAGAACACCAACAAGAAATATGAACCAAGAGTGATGTCAGAAGCATGGCAGAATGAGGGGTCCCCTCGAAGCTATAAATTGAGTAGCTATAACTCAACAAAGTATTCCCTGTTCAACACACAAATGTGTCTGAGAGATTCTTGTCTCTCATAGCTCTGATGTCTGCTGGTAATCTTTGGCATTCTTTGGTTTGTAGATGCATTACAACCACCAATCTCTGCCTTTACTGTCACATAGCTGTTTTCTTCTTGTGTGTTTCTCTCCTTTCCTTATATGGACACCAGTCATATTGGACTAAGGGTCCACTTTACTCCAGTATCACCTCATCTTAACTAACTACATCTGAAATACCTTATTTCCAAGTAAGTTTACATTCTAAAATACTGGGGTGTACAACTTACACATATCTATTTTTGGGGGCAGGGGTGGGGGAAGACAAAATTTAACCCTTAACAGTATTCTTGGGACTTTTCTTTAAGTTCTGTAAGTTTGTGTACTAGGCATTCACTGCTCCTTTAGGCACTATGTAGTCCTTTAATCTTGTTAAACTGTTTGTGATTTTAAGAATACTAAATTTGGTCAGTTTTAGCCAAGAAAGCAAACTTCTGATGACTTTCCCAAAACAGAGGCTGACACACAATTCCTGGAATTATTGCTAGGATAGGGGATAATAAATGAGTAGGTGCCTGAAAGATTATTTTTCAAGAGCTAAATCAACAAACTTTGACATATAGGTGATAATTTAAAAACTAGCACTTAAAATGTTAAGATCTTCAGTTACTTATGGCCATCCCATTCCTTCCACATTGTTTTATTCTCTCCATTTTTTTTTTCTCCTGAGTATGACCATCTTTGGTAGGAATGCTATACACAATATTATTTTATTTATTAATTTTGTAGATTAAGAAATGAGGATGAGGTATATACATCTATACAGTAAAATGAAAATGCATGCAAACGTGCTTTTTGATACTCTGTAACAACTTCATAATTTGGTCTCTGTTTTATTTTTTCTAAATTCATTTGCTTTTCCTCCCCTCTACCATGCTCAGCCTTACAGAGCTGTCCTTTATTTTCAAAATCTTACAACTGCTGTGTTCTACCCAGGGATTCTCCTAAGACAGAGGTTGGGATGTGACATAGGTTGTCTGTCTTTGCATTCCAATGTCTGACTCACAGTTGGCGTTCAATAAATGTTTACTGTCAATAATGAGCATTAACATGCACATATGTAGTTCAGTTTCTGCAGCGCGTTCAAGGATCATTTAATCCCTACTCCAGCCTTATAAAGTAGTAATTATTACCATCCCATCATTTCCTGTTTATGGAGAGTGGAGTGAAGACTAAGAGGGTAAGTATCTCGTTCAGAGCCAGCCAATAACGGAACGTAATTAGAGCCCGGTCTTCCGACTCAAGTTCCGGCTCTGGACATCACACCTGTGCTGGTCAGCGCCCATCCCCACAACGGTTGATCCTCCAAGCGGTCTCACGGCCGCACTTCCGTATCCGGAACATAGAGACAACACCACCCTGGCGGAGACCCGACCTCCACTGCGTCTCTGGGGCGAGCCTAAAGTGATTGGTTGAGACCGACAGCCAATAGGGCCACGACGAGCTCGCACAGACCAATTGCAGGCCGGCGGGGCGGGACTCCGCAAGAAGGCTCAGTGGAGGCCGAAGCCGACCGCGTCCTTAGGTGTCCGAGTTCGGTGCAGGGAGGCCCTTCCCTGGCCCGGCGCCACGTCGTAGCCCTCTTCCTGGTCCTTTAGGCGGCTCTCAGCCCCCTGGCGTTCGTGGCCCGTCCGGTGCTGGACAGCGCCGCTCTCGGCCGTCCCCTGTGGAGACTTCCCCTCCGCGCCCCGTACCTGAGGAGGAGGAGACCCGGCGGCCTGTCGCCCGCGCTGCAGGAGCGCACGCCCTCCGGTAACGCTCGGAGCGGGCCCCGGGTATGATGCCTCTTGACTCATGCTGTGGGCTCCCAGTTTCTGGAGTGGTGCCCGTTTTCCCTTGACACGCTCGGCCGGGTTCCCACGAGCGGACGAGCGGCGCCTGTGGACTCACGGAGCAACTGGAGCGCCCACGTGTCTGCCTGCTTCCTTCCCTCCCTCCTGCACCCCATCCTTCCCCACCTGCATCTCATTCTCCGTGCCTGCACCCCCTCCCCACTTGCACCCCTTTCTTCCCAGGCACACCAGCCATCAAATCCGCACCGCACCCCCGGTTTTCGTGCGCCAGAACATGTTCTTAAGTCTTAGTTACAACTTTGCGGTTTGGTGGAACCTATTTCAGCGGGCTCTAGGGGAGTTCTGACTGATTTAATGTTCTTATTCCACAATTAGTTAATGAGCACCTACTATGCTCAGCCAAAGAGAGTTAAGGTGCTCAGAGGCAGATAAGGAAACCCAGAGAACTGTTTATTATAAAAATATATTGAATGTTTATTTTCCACTTCATGGTTAGAGCAGTCATTCTTCAAACTCCATTGTGTAGAATCAGTGTGTTAAAACAGATTTAGCAGATGCCCAGTAGGTCGGCATGGGGAGTAAGGATCTCAAGTGATTCTGATTTTGGTGACAAAGGGATCAACATTGAGAAAAAAAATAGTTTAGTACAAGAACTGAATATAATTTCAGCTTTACAATGGGCTCTAGTTCTCTATGGTCATCCCTGGTTATAATCTGTGGACAAATACACCCATAACAACGTGAGGTTTGGGGTAATGTAAAAGTAAGAAAATGACTAATAAGGACAGAAAGTAGATGTGCAGTTCCAGGAGGATGTTCTGCTCCAGGAGGAGGATTAATACTTAATTCATAATAACTCAGAAGATTCATCAGAGGTGAGCTAGTGACCCTATTGATTCTAGGATTCTTATAAATGGAACTGGTATAGTCGCTCTTGAAACTAGTGGGACTGGGACTGAGACTTGCTATGAAACAAGATGTATCCCCCTCATACTAGTATTTGAATGTCTTCCTCAGGACTTCAGGCTTTTCCCTCTCCATTTAATTTTAAAAAGGAAATAATGTGATTTCCCTTTTATATGAATGTATCAGCAACAGAATGCTTTAGCTAAATGGGGGAACTGCAAATCTATAGATTCCTATATTCACTCTAAAAGATGTTAGGCAGAATCTGCTCTATTTGAACGTGAGTAAAATTAGTCAGGAGTTAAATATACACAGTGTTCTAGACCTCAATGAACTGAATACAGATAAACAGGGTTTTTGGTTGTTACTCTTTATGGAAAAGAAACATTTCAATGAACGCTCACCCTGCTAAGGGAAAGAAGAGTTGTTAAGGGGACTTACTCTTATGAGAAGGTTCTGGAGAGGCCATAGTGATTAGAAGACAGTGAAAGGTAAGCCCCTACTGGAAAAGCTTGGGGGGGATACCTAAGGCTAAGAACAGTAAATTTAATTTAACTTAATTTAAACCAGCAAATCTGGGAAGATCTTTTAGTTTCTCTACAAGGGAAATCTTATGTTGTCCGATAAAGGATAAATAAGTATGTGGATAATGGATTTTTAAGGACCTCAGTTGCAGAGGAGTTCTGTATTCAATCCATGTAATTCTCATTCAGATTTGTTTTGTTATGTATTCCCTTTTATTTCTATTTTCTATTCACAATTATCTGTTTCAAATACATCTATGTATTTGTATGTTTAGTCTGCATATGTAGTTTTTATTTATGTAAATAGTGTCATGGTATAATAGTTAACAGTTTCTGACTTTTTCACTCAATATTTCAGCCTTACAGTACAGCAATACACTGGTCTGTCTGGTTACCACTGTGTAATATTCCACATGATCATCCACTGCATTTTACTTTGCCATGTCCCAGCGTTGTCTGCAGCTTGCCATTCCTACAAACATCCTCTTAGATGTTTTCTGTAGGTCTATGTGAGACTTTGGGAAATACACCCAGGAATGAGATTGTTGGGTTTTCTACATGCTTAATTTTACTAAGTCCTGCTAGGCTGCTCTCCAGAATTGCTTTATGTTCTAACAAGCATACTTAAGGGTTCAGATTTTCTAATTATTGCCCATTTATTGTATGTAAATTGGTCTTGTTTTAATTCACATCTTTCTGATAGCTAATCAGTTTGATCATCTCTTCATGGTTATTGTTGGTTATTGTTTCCCCTTCCCTTGATTTGCCTATTTGTATCTTTTGCCCATTTTTCTATTTGACTTTTTACTGATTTGTAGGAGTACCTTGTACATTATAGACATCGCAAAATCTTCCTTCAATCTATAATCTGTTTATTATTTTTGTCTATAGTGAGTTTCATTTAACAAGAAGTATTAGATTTTATGTAATCAAATTCTTTTTTTTTTTTTTTAACATTTAGGTTGGCTTTTTGAGTCTTAGGAAGTCTTTCCCTAGTCTTAGTAATGAAGATATTCTATATTGTACTTCAGGGGTGTCCAACCTTTTGGCTTCCCTGGGCCACATTGTAAGAAAATTTGTCTTGGGCCACACACAAAATACAATAATACTAATGATAGTTGATAAGCTACAAAAAGGTCCATGCATAATTTTTGCAACGTTTTAAGAAAGTTTGCCAGTTTGTGTTGGGTCACATTCAAACCTGTCTTGGGCCGCATGTGGCCCCATGGGCTTCAGGTTGGACAGACTTTGACTACAGCCTGCTTTACCTTTGGTGCTTCACCAGTGATTTTGTGTGGTGTACAATCTTTTATTGTATTAGACATTGTTGTAATTTAATGAAACTATTTTTGGGCTGTGTTTTTCTAATGTGGAGCTCTGAAGACATCTTTTATGAGCCCTGTTTACTCCCTATTGTGAGTAAATACATTAGTATAAACTTCCTCTCCACACATCTTTTTCCCCTTCCAATTTTTAAAGTCAAATTTTCACTTTCTTTAAAGCAGGCATGAACAAAACCATGCAGGACGAGATTGAAGCCATTCTACAGGAAAGGATCATGGTGCTGGATGGAGGGATGGGGACCATGGTCCAGCGGCACAAGCTGAGTGAAGAAGACTTCCGAGGTCAAGAGTTTAAAGATCATGTCAGGCCACTGAAAGGCAACAATGACATCCTAAGTATAACTCAACCTGATGTCATTTACCAAATCCATAAGGTAGAGTGTCCCCAGGTACCTGTATTTTCAATCAGTCATTCTCCATACTCTTTGATGTACTGAGGGCAGAACACTGTGCTAAGTGCTTGGGAGGATACAGAAGAAAGGGGTGATTTGTTCAGAGAACAGACATTGGACACCAAATAAAAGTCATATACTGTGTGGAGCATTCAGGTTAAGGAGATGAGGAAGATAGATTTAAGAAACTTGACTCAATTCACAAAACTTAGTGTGTGAACTTCATCTGAATTCAAGTTCTGTGCTTATTCACACCTCATGCCTATCTTTTGCATCTCTAGTCTCTAGTGCAGTGCTTAACACTTAGTAAGGTGTCAGAAGGTGTTTGGTGGTGGTGATGATGAAAAGGTATGTTTATTGTTGGGGGACAGGGATTCTGAAACTCAGCAGTGACATTATTATTTTGTTGCAGAATTACTTACTGGCTGGAGCAGATATCATTGAAACAAACACTTTTAGCAGCACTTATGTTGCCCAAGCTGACTATGGCCTGGAACACTTGGTAAGAATTGTGTTTTTCCTCACATGTAAGATGTTTGTATGCATTTGCCACATACAGTTAAAAGTAAGAAAACCACCTGAAGCTGTTGTCTGGTTGTCTATTGTTTGTGCTCAGACAGAGAAATAATTTGAATCACTTCTGTTTATGAACATAACAACCCATTCATTTTCCATCTGGCTTCTTTAATGGTCAAGTAATAATCAAATAAAAATGCTTATTACACAGTGACTTGATGAAGGGATGATGATTGGCCTTGTGCACAGTTTTGTGAAGAATTTTTAAGTATTGGGTAACAGATTTGATTTCCTTTTTTTTGAAATTGTGGCAAAATACATATAACATAAAATTTGCCATCCCAATCATTTTTAGGTTTAGTGGCATTGAGCACTTTCACATTGTTATGCTACCATTACCACCATCTATCTATTCACAGAGCTTTTTTTGTCTTGTAAAACTGAAACTCTGTTTCTTTTAAACAGTAATTCCCCATTCCCCTTTCCCCCCAGAGCCCGGCACTCACCATTCCACTTCTGTCTCTCTGAATTTGAAATTTTAGTACCTCATGTAAGTGCAGTACTGTAGATAAAGTATGTGTCCTTTTGTGACTGGCTTATTTCACTTAACATCCTCGAGATTTACTTATGTTGTAGCATGTATCAGAATTTCCTTACTTTTTAAGGCTGAAGAATATTCCATTATGTGGGTAGACCCCACTTTATCCATTCATCCATTGATGGACACTTGGGTTGTTTGTACCCTTTGGCTATTATGAACAGTGCTGCTGAGAACATGGGTGCACAGATATATACCTTTTTGAGTGCCTGCTTTCATTTTCTTTGAGCATATACCCACAAGTGAGTGTATATCTAGCTAGCTAGCTAGCTAGCTACCTACCTACCTACCTACCTATAGACATACACCCACTTCTGGCTATATACTTAAAGTAGCTAGATCATATGGTAATTCTGTGTTTAATTTTTGAGACACCACTCTTTTCCATAATGGCCGTACCATTTCATATTCCTACCAACAGTGCACGAAGGTTCTAATTTTTCCACATCTTTGCCAACACTTATCTTCTTTTCTTTTTTCTTTTTTTGATAGTAGCCATCTAGTGGGTGTGGGATAGCAGATTTGGTTTATTTTTAATCAACATAATGCTCCTGTATTCATATTTTGTAACATGTTAATGATGAATGATGAGAATGCATCACCATGTATTCCCATCTACTGAGGTCCCCCATTTCTGTGTGGGATTTTTCCAGGCCCTTGCTTATTTTTGTGCAGGAAGTCCTGTGTGGTCTGACACTGATTCCTCTTGTGATATTGGGGCTTTATGAGTGCCTTTTCACTCATCAAAAAAAGTGAATTTGTGTTGTAGGGTAGGAGTTGGCAAACTTTTTCTGTAAAGGCCCAGATAGTAAATATTTTAGGCTTTGTTGGCTACATACAGTCTCTGTTGCAACCACTGAACTCTGTCATTGTAGCATAAAACTAGTCATAGAAAATAAATACATAAATGATGGGCTTGACTGTATTCCAGTGAAATTTTATTTACAAAATAGGCAGCAGGCTAGATTTGCCCTGAAAGCCATAGTTTAATAACTCATATTTTAGGATATTCTGGTTTCTTAATTACTAGGCTTCACAACACAGAGGGTCTTAGAATTAGATGGGGTCTTGAGGATCCCAACCAGGACTTCCTAACCTGGCCTATGGAAAGGCTTTGGGAGGCCTTCACACCTCTTTTAATTGTGGGCACTACCTTGCTTTTATTTCCTAGTGAGAATGTTCATGGACCTTTACCAAATTTTAAGAGGTTAATAATCTACAAAAGGTTCAGAACCATCAATTACAACCATTGTTTGGTGAAGGAAGCCAGGGCCTGGAGAAGTTGCCAAAGGAACTGCCTAGGTTGGCAGTGACAGCTGATCCTAGAACCCAGGCCTCCTATCTCTGAAGACTGTCCTTTTTCCATTATTATTTTTTTCTAATTCTCAGAATATTTAATTACATCAGCTTATTCTCTGACATGCCAGAGATTTTTTTTTTTGCCACCTAGCTCATGATTTTGGGGAAGAACCTAAAAGCAGTTCCCAAAGACCTGCATTTCCTATTGCCTTCAAGGCTGAGGCAGCTGATAGGCCTTGTTGGCCAAGATTTCATTCAGACACCAAATTAATCCACTCTGCATTTCCTTTCTGAATAAAACTGGGCTTTAGAACATTATGTCTTCCTTATTTAATGTGGAGGAAAAGAAGGACAAGCTAACATTTGCAGTTATGTGGTAGGCTTACCGGATGAACAGGTGCTCTGCGGAAGTGGCCAGGAAAGCAGCCCAGGAGATTACTCTCCAGACAGGTAAGGAATGTCTTCTGCCTTTCTTACAGAGATGCTATGCTTCCTTTGGTATTCTCAGCTGTAACATGTGGTCCATTGCTTTCCCTTTTCATGACAATTGGCCTGCTAGCAACCCTGCAGGCACCATGTTGTACATGTTTGTAGGTTGCTTCTGCAGTCAACTGTCCCCGTGGGCGGTGGGCTCAGGTTTATTCTGAGTTTACTCTGCTTAGGGTTATATCCTAACTTTGTAGCTAAGACCATGGCTTCCTTGTATATTTATAGCTAAAATGATTTCCTCCCTTTGGAAGCATACCATCAAGTATAGTTAACAGCTGACTGCTTGGGCCATTTTGGTTATCATTAAGATATTTGATATTATCCCTTTAAAGCTACCCTTATCCCTGTGATTGGCTTATCTAGATAAAAAGATACTGTCTTTGGAGCATTTTTGACTTCATGCTACTAATGCCCTTGAAGGCTCTGTGTAGCACGCAAAAGTGTGACCTTAGATTCAGTTTTATAGGAACTCGACAAGTGGCTGCCCAAAATATTGAACCTCCTGGATTGCTGCCATAAGAATGCTCAGATACCAGCTTTGAAGGAGGGAAGGGAATAGAAGTATATGGAGCCTCTTAAGGTTTGGAAATGTGAAATGATTGCCAACAGGAAAGATGTTAATCGAATTGTTAGAAAATTAGGCACAGAATACTAATGAAGACTGAGCATTTTATAGGAACTCTGTTTTTGAGAGATAATATTTAAATCCATGGGAATGTATAGATTGCTACCCCAACAGAGTCACAGGTCAGAGGATGTTCAACCAGCTATTCAGCTTTGGAGAAGGTAAGGAATATTGGGGCCTGTTCATAGGCTTGGTAATCAACTAGTTGGTAGTTAAATTGTAATGTATAACCAGGTTACTGAGTGGTTTAAGTTACCAGAGTAATAAGCAATGTAGACCTGGCTTCTGTTAGCACCTGGAAATGAGCACAACTTCTCAGGCTCCAAGACTCTTGCCTGGAGGAAAGGTTATTAAAGAATTATTAAAAGAATTATTGAAGTTAAGATTTGATCTGCTTCATACTTTAATTTCAGGCTTTATAATTTTGTTAATCCTGATTTAATATTTCCTCACAGTAAATGTCCTGTGATTCAGTACCAAAAGGCATTTCAAGTGGAACGCCCTTTGGTTTAGGAGAGGTCAAATTTTGTTGTCATGTAAATTAAGAAACAAATTTGGGCTTTTGTGCTTTAGGAATTTCAGAACTTTGGACAAAGAATTATAGACATGTATCATAGGAAAATCTTATACCTTATTGATTCACAACAAAAATGGTGGCCTATCCAGAGATTTCACACTTGTTTTTATTTCTCAAAAGGTATTAAAAGGTTTGTGGCAGGAGCCCTGGGTCCAACTAATAAGACACTCTCTGTGTCCCCATCTGTGGAAAAACCAGATTACAGGAACATCAGTGAGTATTTATCACATACAATCATTGATTTGAGGCACATCATTCTGTGCTTTAGTAATCTCTAAATCTGCAAAATAAGACCAATGCTAGGATCTACCTCAGGGTTATTATGACTTAATCCAAGTGAAGGGCTTATAACAGCCCCTGGAATATAGTAGACATCTAAATAAAAAGTTAGCTGCTGCTGTTATTATTGATGATATTTTTTGAGTTAGCTTTCAAATGTACATGGTGTTATGTTAATGCTTCTTTATCAGCTATGGAAATAAAACCAAGCAAAATAAAGCTTTAAAGTGAGAAGTTGAGATATTACGGATGTCAGGCCTTGGTCTATGATAGAATAACCCACTAGACCCCTACTTTATTTATCAGAAAACAGTCCAAAATATATATATAAACATACTAGCATTATAAACATTGTAAATTAGCATATATAAACATACTTGCATTGAGATTTCCTGGAAAAAAAATCTAGAAATCTAGGTCAATTTCTTAAATATCAAACTATAAGAACAAACAATTGAACTGTCAGGGCTGAACAGTAATGCTGCTATGGTAACGAGTTTTGTGTAGATGACAAGTTCACACAAATGTGGTTGGTAGGTTTGTGGTCACAGAACTTTCCCTGCAGTGATTCTACACTTTGCCACCAGGGTTGCTCATTCTGATGTGGTCTAAACATGGCAGTGAAGAGCTAATGCTTCCTTGCACTCATGCTGTACAGGATGATGCACGCTTAGGCTGCAGCACAAATGTGCTGTTAAGACTTTGCTGCTGAATTATCTTTTGGGTAGAAAGTAAAATGGTGAGAGGAATGACCTCTCAGATGGAAATAGATAACTCAAGATGATTCTAACAAAAATTTTACCTAAGAGTGTTTGAACACTTGTGTGAAATTGAATTTGCCAATGAGGCAAATTTCTTGTCTGACAGAGTTGGTGTCAGAGGGCAGGAGCCAGATTTATAGGCATGGCAGAGACTTAGCACTGTGAGTGAGAGGATGTGGCTTGAGCTGTTACGGATCCAAATCAGTAGGACAGGTTTCTGTAGTTACTCCTCACTCTCATCCCTTGATTAATCCCTTGTTTAACCATCCCTGGAAAGAATGACCTGTTTTAAAGATCTTGAAAGTAAGGTACAGGGCTCAGGACATCGCCCAACTTCCCACTTGCTCACTTGTTCTTCGCTCACTCAGGGGAAGTGCAGGCTGCACACGAGCGTTTAGGATCAACCATGTTCAGTTTACTGGTTTTACTTCTGTCACCACCATATTTCTGTATTTAGTTTCTTACAAAAGGTTGTGTGTCCACAAATTATGCATATAAATCAGCAATAGTTCATAGGTGCCAGGCCTGAACTCAGCGTGTCTTGGCCATTTAGAGAATATTGATGACTGATGTCCTAGGTGTGGTTTATTTTTTGCAGCATTTGATGAGCTTGTTGAAGCATACACAGAACAGGCCAAAGGGCTTCTAGACGGCGAGGTTGATATCTTGCTCATTGAAACTATTTTTGATACCGCCAATGCCAAGGTGAGTTAAGGGAGGAAAAAGGAACAGGGCTAGGGTGGGGTGGTGGCTGTGATAAATCCCCTAATATAGTGAGAAGACAATAATGGCCATCATCGAAGGTAAATGAAATTTCTCTATTCCATTTTATTCTTGCCTATTTTTAATTGAGGTCAGTTGAGTGAGAAAAATTTCAAAAGGTTATATTTTTAACAAAAAATTTATTTTAAATTATGAAAGTAAATGTTTTCATGATTAGCTATTCTTTGTACATGTATGCATAGCTAATAAATATAAACATGTGATTCTGAATTCAAAAGAAATGTAAATGTATGGAGTGAAAAGTAATATCCTTCCATTTCCTAGTCCCTGAGGACAGCTACTGTTACCAGTGGGGGAGTCCTGATAGCAATTCTACGCCGATATCAGCATGTGTGCACATGTATTGGTATTCCGTACATATGTACAAAGGGTCATAAGTGTATGGAATGAGAAGTAGATATTTTTATACATATGTTTCCACACAGTGTATCTAGAGGATAAGTTTTTACAAGTGAAATTGCTGGGTCATAGGGTTTGTGCATTGTTAATTTTTATCTTTAGTGTCAAGTTACCTTACTTGCAGACGTACTCATTTAAACCCCAGTCAGTACTGGTTTCATCACATCCTCTCTAATACCATCTGTTGTTAAACATTTTGATCTTATCTAATCCAATAGGTGAAAAATACTACCTAACTAGTTTTCATTTGTATTTTTCTGACTGTAAATGAAATGGAGCATCTTCTTTTAGTTTTACAACCAGTTACAGTCCTCTCCTGTGATTTGTGTCCTGTGCCTTTTTTCTATTGGATTTTTGGTCTTTTTTTAATTGAGTCTTGCCCTCAGGAAATCAGGCCCTTGTCAGTGATGAATAGCATCATCCAGTTTGTTGTTTGACTTTTAACGTTACATGTGGTAGTGATGGTGATATAATTTTGGTGTTTTTTGTTTGTTCATTTTAGTTTTTCAGTGTTGCATGATAATTATAATTTTGTATGGTTGCGTTTACAGATTCTGTTTTGTTTTTTTTTCTTTCGTGGGGAGGGAATTACATTTTCAAGGGCACACCCCATTCCAAGATAAGGAGAAAAATGGCCTCTTTTACCCCAGTACAGTTTCATCAAACCTTTAATTGTTAAATGCTGTAGAAATAAGACCACAGATTCAAAATTTTTGCAACTTTTTAAAAAACTAAAATACTTGCTATTCATGAAGAATGAGGGGAGTGACTACCACCAGCCAGAAGCTGGAAGACAGTGCTCTCTCATGTTTAACATGTGACTGTTGGTCTCTTTTATCCATCTTTCTAAAAATTGTTCTGTGAATCTCCAGTAGACAGATTATAATTTGAAAAGCAGCAACTCAGTTGTACATTTTGAAAATAAGAGGAGTAGCCAACATAGTAAGGAGTATATCTGAGAAGAGACCCAGGTATACATTTGAGAAGAGTCACAGTATTGTTTAGTTTAGAAATAAGAGCGGTATAATAACAGGATAAAGCATTAAGGATATATTTTGTTAGTTCAGGTTTTAGTCTGTAGAATGTGTGGTAGAACATTCTTTTAATTATAAAGGGACAGGTTTCCCTCATTGTGTGTCTGGAATTCATGTTGGATTGAAGAATGGAATAGAGATCTAAATGCTTTTATTTCCTCTAGGTTACCTAGCTTTCTTAACACCATCTATTAATTCTATTATTTTCCAATGATAGGACTCACAAGGAATGTCACCCATGCATACTAAATTCAGGATTAGTTCTGTTCCAGTAATCTGTCTACTAATGTCACAGTGCTGTCCATTATTTACCATATCATTATAATTACAGTGTGTCTGAGTAACTGGTAGATTGGTAGGCTTTTCATTAAACTCCTCCCACCCCCCCTTCCATTCAGAACTTTCCTGGCTATTATTTATATTTTCTTTATTTTCTGTCAGATCTTTAGGATGATTTGCGTAGTTCTAAAAAGAGAAATCCTGATATTTTTTCCATGGGAAGTTCCACCATTACAATAAAGGTACACATTAATTGCAGGTTACATTCTGAATTCAGAAAATTAATTATGAATATATGCACATCTTAGAATCAAGGAGTATAATGATAAAAGGAAAGAGAATTTATCTAGAACTTATCAAAACGTGGACAGTACAGAGTAACACGAGCACATGCTCTTTTTAACAATGACACATGCTGTTGCTTCATATACTTACCATGTAGGTATATGAGGATGTGGAAGGCAGAAACATTCTTATTTATCTATTTTTAGTTTCTATTGTGAGAAGGAAGAAAGAATAGCTCTTTGGCTCCTCCTTGGAGGAAGTATTAGTTCACATGTGAACTTTCATTCAGCATTTATTTTGTTTTAGTATGTACAGTGTGATACTGGAGATGGGGTGCTGGGGTGTGCATTATAGAGAGGACTTGTTTCTTTTCCCCAGAGAACATGATGAGTGTCTTATTTGAAGAGGTCTTAGAAAATTGAGCATTCTAATCAGCCATTTAGACTGACCTAGGCCGCGGGTTCTCAGAAATAAAAATATCCTCCTTTTTTTCTTGACAGGCAGCCTTGTTTGCACTCCAAAACCTTTTTGAAGAGGAGTATGCTCCACGGCCTATCTTTGTAAGTTCTAAAATGTTGAGTTTTGTTTTTTATTAATACCATCACTTTGACAGTAGGGTTTTTGTTTTACTTGCATAGTGAAACTATTGATTGTAGCTTTTGGGAACCACCTACTTGAACTTCTCTGTTCACCACTCTCCTACCACCACCACTACATCAATACCAGTCTTATCTTTGAAAATGCGAGGAAAACAAATCCAGAAGTGGTTGGTGGAAGGCAAAGTGGCCTGACCAAATTGGTCTGCTAAAGCCAAAGGCTTAGGGCCTCTCTTCTTAGGGCCAAAGGAGTGGTGATATGGCAGGGTGACTGTGAAGTACCTCGCCTAAAGACACCAGCCTGCCAGTTTATTTTATTAACTCAATAGGCAGACCCACACAGAGTCCTAAGATTGCTTGGTGAGAATAGAATCAAAACAAGGTGTGTTTAACTAGACAAATCAGCTGTTTAACAGCAGGAGGTGAGGATAAACTGAGGTTCTGTGCTAATGCCTTCCCAATAGAACTGGATGTGTGAATTCTGAAGCTGTTTTGGTCATTGCTTTTGCCTCAGTGGCTTTCCCTTTTCCTTGTTTCCATGGCTCACCAACTCCCATGCCCCACTTGGCATTTGTCTGTTCTGACCATTGTATAAAGTGCTGCTTTGATTTTGTTCCACAGTTTTTTTCCCTGTAAAGTCAGCTTGCTCATTTTATTTTGTCTTTGTGGCTGAACTCTTAGAGTCTATATTGTTAACTGAATTTACTTTGCTAACTCAGATTTCAGGGACAATTATTGATAAAAGTGGGCGGACACTTTCTGGACAGACAGGAGAGGCCTTTGTCATCAGTGTGTCTCACGCAGACCCACTCTGGTGAGTGAGCATTCTGTTCTCAACTCCTTCCCTTTTGGGGATCTTCTCTGATGGCTACAGAGCTTGACCTGGTAGGGGGTTGCTTCTGCATATTTCTGCTCTTTCATCTGCATGGGATGTTGACTTTCCTGGAAATACATTCCGACTTACCCCTAAAGGCAGCGGAGGACCCGGAGGACCTGCCTAAGTGGGTCAGTTTGAGGGACTGGGAGAGCTCTTGTACCTCCTGGGCCAGCCACATGGTTGCCTTGTTGTATATAAGTGTTCCCCTTATAGTTTAAGACTGTGCTGGTTGCTTTAGTAATAATGCTTTAAAACTATTATCATCACTTACATTTTTAGGGCAACACTTGGCAAAGTTTGTTTTTCTTTTATGTGGGTAGTTCCCTGGCTGGGAATCGAACCCAGGCCGCAGCGTTGACAGCGCCAAAGCCTAGCCACTACACCACCAGGGAACTCCCGGCAAAGTTATTTTATTGCTTATTTATGGAGCAACCAGAAGCAATCTAGCTTGGAATTAATAGATGGGAATTCTAAAGCCCAGATTTTTATCTTTAAAATTGACATGGCTTCTCTATTTTAAAATATCTCTCTATTTTTCTTATCAAAATGGTTGAAATTACATACTGTGAGTGAAATAGAAGCTCTAAGAGTATATACTGTTTCTCTCCTCTGCCTTCTATTATCAATGTGCTATTTACTCCTTCTGCCTGGAATCTGTGTCTATCTACCACCCCCGCCTACGGAGTCACATTCATCGGCAGGACCCTTTAGCCATAAGATCATTGCTGTTGGAGACATGGACAGGAATAGCATTCAGTGTGCAGGGCCTTGAGTGAGATGACTTTGACTGCATAAAAGTGCTTTGAATCAGGAGCTTTATCATCTGCTTGGTTTTAGATATAGTCCTTTCTTTATTGTAACTTTTTATATGTGTAAATATTTTGAATAACAGAGAGAGGATGCTTCTAATACCTTTTTGTTTTTCCAGCATTGGATTAAATTGTGCTCTAGGTGCAGCTGAAATGAGACCTTTCATTGAAACAATTGGAAAATGTACAACAGCCTATGTCCTCTGTTATCCCAATGCAGGTGTGTGATTCAAGGGAGCCACACACGGGGAAATCCAAACACACAAGATGTTAACACTCTAGGAATTTTCTAGGTGGAGAGTATTTGGGTTTAGACCACTATTTCCCTCTAGACTTGAAGGAACAGTTTGGCTCAGCCTGAAAACTTCAGAATTGCACAAAACTTTAGGGACAGTGCTCTTCATGTGGACATGGTCAAAGTGATGAGTATAGGGAATGTGATAAGAGGGAACCCTCTTCTCCACTCTGTGTTCACAAAGAGCAGACATAGAACCTTGTGTCTTGCTACCTTTTTTCTTTCTAAAAGTTAGGACTTCTAGTTTACTCTATATAAAAATTGCCAAGAGATTTGTAGACACTTCTTAAACTATCTAATTAAATATTGGTAATCCATTCTGAGTTAACCAGATTTCCTGGTGAATATTTTGGAGCACTGCTTAGCTACTTAGGGTTAAAAATCATTTCCAACATTCTTTCTCTAAATATATACATTTTAATGTGCAACAAATTTTATTTCCTCCCAGGAGCAAAATAACTGGAAGGGGATAAGAAATAAAACAGGAAATCAGATAATTGGATACTAGTCTTATTTGGGAAAATTTATTTGAAAGGAGACTGGTTGTGTTTCATGGTTTTAATTGCATTTCAGGTGCTCATTAGTTTGAAGGGTATAGTGCTCCCCCAGCGCCACCCCAAGCAACTAGATAATGAGTAAATTTCCCTCATCGGAGGGGGATGCGGGTGGAGGATTCTGTCTCTTATAGTAGTGATACTTTTCTTTCAAATGGAAAAGAAATAGTAGATGTTTATATTCCTCTGTGATTTTTTTTTTCTTTTTTGGTGTGGTATCTTTGTATTTACTATGTTTTTGCAAGTATTTAGTTATAAAATACCATTTAACTATAAATATAAAATTGTCTAACTTTTTAACCTAAAATCTTTACAAATACTATGTCTGTTTGTTAAGAAAGTTTCCAGTAATGGTTGAAATATACTCTCTTAGGTCTTCCCAATACGTTCGGTGACTATGATGAAACTCCACACATGATGGCCAAGCACTTAAAGGTCAGGAATCCTCTTTCACTTGGTTCTTAAGAGGTAGAGAAATGAAAGTTCAATTTAGAATATTTAGAAGCAAAAACTTTTCTTCTAAATAGATTTCAGTGAGTATATAATGAATGAAAGCTAAGCTACACAGAGGCAGAGGGAGGGGCTAGCTGTTAGCACCCTCTCTCCAGTTGGTACTGGTAGCTTTTGGAAAATTCCCAGTGAGGTCTAACCCAAACTAATTGAAGCCCGGCTCTCCTGCAGCCCTTCCAGGTGGTGTTTCCCAGTCCCCACACTCTTTGTTCTCATTGTCACTGCTCCCATTCTCCTTTTCTGTGCACCTCTCATCTTGGAAAACCAGGTCAGAACCCATACTGCCCACTACCCATCCTTGTTACTAATCCCTAGGTCTCTTTTTCTCATTCTTTGAATTTGTAGGTTCTAGCTCAGTGACATTCTGTCCAAAACTTTTGGACATTTTACTGTCTTACGTAGGTTGTCTTTCAGTGTTTGGACTTCTCAGTTACCTGGCTTCCTCTTAGCTATGTTGTCCTTCAAACTGGGTTAAACTCTGGACCCACACTGTCCAGTAGGTAGCCACTACCACATGGGCTTATTGGAGCAATTGAAATGTGGCTGTTGTGACTGAGGAATTAAATTTGTAACTCTTTAGAATTTTTAATTAAATTTAAAAATTATGTATTATTTGAAAATGCATTATCCAGCTCATATTCCTTCAGTTCAACACATGGCAAAAATCTTTATTACACTCGGATAAGCAAAGACATATCTCATTGCATTTTAAATGGTACAAAATGCAATGAGATATGTATCTGAATTGTTCTCTGCTTTTAACCTTATATTTAGGTTAAAAGCTTTGTGTTAGAGTTAAGTGTGTTTATCTCTCTTTTTAATATAAAATCATTTAGGAAATGTAGGTCTCTTTTATGCTGAATTGGTAGTGATGAGTTTAGAATTCAGATGAACTCCTTGAAACTTTCTTTCCTAAATGCAGGACTTTGCTATGCATGGCTTGGTCAACATCATTGGAGGATGCTGTGGTACAACACCAGATCATATCAGGTAATAACCACTTCTAAATATTTTACCTTTTCTTACGGGATGAAATGAGTTCCCCCAAATTCGTATGTTGAAGTCCTACAGTTCCTCCAAAACTGACTGAATTTGAAGATAGGGACTTAAAAGAGGTAAGTAAGGGAAAGCGAGGTCACATAAATGGACCTTAATCCAATATGACTCATGTCCTTATAAAAAGAGTAGATTGGGACACAGACACATAATGAGGAAGGGACCATGTGAAGATACAGGAAGAAGACAAGCCAAAGAGAGGCCTTAGGGGAAACCAGCTCTGTTAACACTTTGTTCTCAGACTTGTAGCCTCCAGAACTTTGAGAAATAAATCATTGCTATTTAAACTGTACTCATGGCCTGGGTTCGATTCCCAGCCAGGGAACTACACATAAAAAAACAAAACAAAAAAATAAACTGCTGTACTCAGTGTATGGTATTTGATTAACGCCAGCCTAGCAAACTAAGATACCTTTATATTATGGAAAATTTCTAAAATAAAATGAATCCCAATGTGCTTATCACGGTTTTCATAATTTTCAACATTTGCTATTTTTATTTTATCTATTCTCCAACTTTTTTTCCATAGACTATTGTAAAGCAAATCTCAACTATGCTAATATTCTGCCCTTAAATACCTGACTAATACATGAATGCTCAAGGAGGGACAGCTTATACTTCTTGTGGGCGGATACCTACCTCCATAAGATTCTCTCCTGAAGGAAAAGACACTAAGACCACAAGCACCTGAGGTCAGAAGTGTCTCCACCTTGCCGGGCAGAGTCATTGTTTAACTCACATTGTTGATTCGAGTGCATGAGGAAGGGAGTATGAAACTGGAGCCTGGGAAACTGTGTGTAGTAGAATAAAACAGTTTAGTACGTTGGTTTGGTTTTTTTCCCTAAAGTGACAGATGGTCATATTTTGAGCCAGTCATTTCACTGTTCTGTTTTCATGTGTATAATATGTTCTCTGTATTGATTTACCTAATATCCCAATGCTTTTGTTGACTTCTGTGATAGACTCTATTAAGAGTCTACATAATTTTTTAAACATCTTTTAAATAATCTCTGAAAGCTATCTGTAGTTGAAGATAGCTTATCTTTGGATTTTTTTGTTTTTAAGATTATCTTCTTATATAGAGTTGTTTTAAAAATATGTGTGCATTTATATACATGTAGATATATATGTATCCTTTTCTGTCAATCCTCCTGTGTATGTGTGTGCAATATGTATATGTTATACATATAATATAACATAACATGCTATCTGGGAAAAATCCAGCTATAAATATCTCTATTTTTCATATTACATGGCTGGACACTTTCTTGACAGCATATGTGTGTATGTGTGTTTGTGTGTGTGTGTATAGTATTTTGCCATGTGTAGTGGGCACTTTTTTGCCCAAATTTGTGAGGGAAAAATAAGGATGCACATTAAACATAGGTAGTACTAATTCTGTATTTATATAAATATTTTTAATTCTTTTATTTATGCTAATGAGTTAAAAGTGTAATTCTAGAAATCAATAATGATACTCATATGTAAAATAATACCCTGGAATCTGTTAATTGTTTTTTTTATAAAAAAAAAATTTGTACATAAAATTTCTTGTATCTTGTATCTGTTCTTGTGTTTTGTAACTATTTGTTACATAAAATTTCTCATTCCATAATATGTTAAAAAAATAAATGCTGGAAGTTCCCTGGTGGTGTAATGGCTTAAGGCTTCAGTGCTGTCAACACTGCGGTCTGGGTTTGATTCCCAGCCAGGGAACTACCCACATTAATTAATTAATTAATAATAAATAAATAAATACATGCTAAAATTCCTTTATAATACAAAAAAACAGTACCTAAATATAAACAAATAAAAATTTGAATGAAAAAATTAAAATGAAAGATTTTTTTTCCCTGAAAGTTTGGGCCAAAAACATGGGTGTGCATTTTACACAGGAGTACATCATACACGGCAAAATATGGTATTATATTTTCTGCTTTTACTTTGACATCCGCTTACTGATTTGGGGGGCTGTAGAGTGAGCAGTTCATATTGGTTTTGATAAATTTAATGGAGTAGCCAGATTTTTCAAGGTTGATCAAAGACATAATCCATTTAAGCTGATTTTGGTAAAATGAGTATGAGTAATCAAAACATTTTTAGGAGTTATTTTGGAGTTTTAGTGATATATTCCGATATACTGTCCCTACTATTTTCATGCTATGCTTGGAAAAAAACAGATATAAAAGATTTTATTTCCTCCACTCCTGGCATCTCTTCTCCTGTTTTCCACTCTTCAGTGATGAAGCCTTTTTTCTTTTAAACTACTGAGTAAAGAAAGCAGCAAGGATGTAGTTCTTGTGTGGACTTGACGGAGTCAAGGATATCTGGGTTTGGGAAAGGGAGGAGGAGATACCTGTCTCCAGGTTCACATCTCAGTGCAAAAACTGGCAGACTGGGGAGATACGGACGCTAGGTTTAGGCATAATTGTTGCTGTGTGTTTGAAACTAGGTATATAATTATCTGCATAATTATGTTAAGTAGACTTAATTTCATAGTTGGAAATTAGTTTAATTTTATTTTATTCTGAGTTAATGGATATAGTATTTTCTCTCTTAACACAGGGAAATTGCTGAAGCTGTGAAAAACTGTAAGCCTCGCGTTCCACCTGCCTCTGTTTTTGACAGGCACATGTTACTATCTGGTAAGTCACACAGACATGGTTTGTGTGATTTCAGAAACCATTTGTAGGTTAAATTAGTGTGTTTGTCCTAAGTGGTAGTGATGTTTGTGCCAACCACTTGTTTATTGTGTCAAAGAAGTGTATATATTTTTCTTGGCACTTAAGTGAATTCTAGTGAAGAGCCTTTGTTTTTCTAGGGTGACATTAACTTCTGGGGAAATGTGAACAAAGGTGGGTGGTCTGCCCAGGTGCTCTTGGTTAGAATTAGAACTCAAATGGTTCAGTCTCTACTGTGCACAGCCTAACAGTTTTCATGATCAGGTTTGCTATGAGACTTAATGTTGTGTAATGACAGCAGCCTCTTCCTAGAAAATTTTATTTGTTTCTAAAATGTTATTGTCATGATCTTAACATTTGTCATGTACTTAGGACTTTACAAAGAGTTGTGTTCATTTTTTCTTTGTCCTCAGCAGTCCCATGAGATAGGCCACTTCCCCTTTTCAGAATGAGTTTTGATGTGTAAATGAGCAACACTGGTAAAATAATTTATCATGCCAATTATTAGAAAATAACTTTAAATTGTATATTTTTCCCGCAATACTTTATGACATATTCTTACATAGTATCTTTTAAGCAAAAAAATATATAAACAGATTCTTAGAGAACCTGCAAATTGCACACATGGGGAATTATGTGCCCTAATAATTTATAATTTAACACGTCTCTAAATTGAGATATTTTTATTCCTTATGTTCTCCTAAGAAAAGTGAAATAAAATACCAGTGCCAGCAATAGAAATACCCACTTTTCTTACTTAAAACGTCCTGCATAGAATTAATCCCAGTGAGTGAGTATGAGGCTGGGTTAACACACACCTCATTGGTCTTCTCTATTTCCTTCTAATGCTTCAAAAACAGAGGGTGAGGTTAGAGGAAGAGGAGTTTATGATTTGTGATATATCCCTTACCCCAGAAAGTGGCTTTGTCAGAGAGGGGTGTGGTAGAAGAGTTTATTTTATTCTTAGATCTTAAAGCTATTAATTGACTTCAGCCAAGGAGTAACATTAAAATTGTCAGCCTTTGCCAAAGTTGAAACAAGAGAATGATTTAGATAAGATTTTTCAAAAATAATTTATATATAAGAATGAAAGAATCCTTTCTTCCAATTTGAATTTCTTGTGCTGTCTCTAAATTTCTTTCTTTTTTTTTTTTTTTAATTCATTTTTATTGTTAGACTTATTGGGGTGACATTTCTTTAAAAATCATCTTCAAGTGGATTTTTCAAAAATGACATAAAATACACTCTTTTAAATTATTCTTTTATAAATTGCATACTTGTGAAAAATACAGTTTTAAAATCAGCTACTTTGCATTCCTCATAGATCAGAAGTGCTTTGTGTGCAGTGCTTTTAGGGCTGTAATGCAGAATCTCTTCAGCATTTAAATGCTTGGCATCTGAGCGTGCTCCCTGCATTCTTCCGGGTTTGACTAAGGATCATAGCTACCCTGAGGCTGGCATAGATGGGTGAGGCTATGAGGGTCATTACCAATGGGAAGGGAAATCACACACCCAAACTGGGAAGAATGCTCTTCCCAGTCAGTGAACAAATACCCACCTGTATTCATTATTTTCCTCTCCCTCATATCTGTCTCTTCTTTAATCTGTCCTTTGGCAAAGGACTCAAAAGCATTTTCTTTTATTAACAACAGCAGCAATGATTGCTGGTGTTAATTTTATGTCTATCAGTGTATCTAGTCTTATTTGAACAATAACATTATGATGCTGATACTACTTTTACTGTCTCTATTTTATAAGCTCAGAAACTGTGAGAGAAATCACCTGGGTTGTTCACTCAGATGATTGGGAAAGGCTTGAACCTGAGGTTGGCTGTCCCCAGAGCCTGCCTGTTACCATCTGGCAGGATTCCCACTCCTAACATGTTAAATATAATGAGTAGAACAAAATGATTCAAGTCCTTTTCTGTAGTGATACTTTACATCATGTGTTGTTGTTTTTACCTCAGTGTCATGTATCCACATGTATTTTCTGATTTTGCCCCAAAATTGGCCTGTAATGAGGCAGATGTTATTACCCCTTGGCAATAAGGGAATAGGTGCAGAAAGCCAAGTCAGCTCATGAGTGTGGATGTACACAGTGACTCCTGTCTCCCGGGGCTCAGCAGGGTCCCCTTCCCAGTTCCATTCAGCCATGCTGTTTATGGGTTGTTGGACTTTGGGTCACAGAGACATGGTGAAGTTGGTGGGAATGAAAAGCTTGTTCCCTTTGGCTTCATGCTGACAGAATGAAAAGGAGCATGATTCTGACTTCATGGCTTTTGCCCCAGACTCTTGGGTAAATAGGAATACAGTGATAAATTTTCCTTGTTTCTCAGAGCTGGCATGATTCAGTTCTTTAGAGAAATTTTCAATTTAAAACCCTGAAATATTTCTCCTTTTGAGAGTGCTGGTTGTAAATGTAGCTGCAACGTGTAGTTTTAATATCCCTGGGGGGAGAAGGCGAAGGTCCTTTTTCCACATCAGATCTCCTGTCTCATCAGATAGGCTATGGCACAGAAACTTCTTTTCTTTCTCATGAAAATACTTGTGTTCCTTCTGTCTCATGTCATCTTATGCATTTACAGAAAATTTTCAAAATGCTTCTCCTTTTAAGGTCTTGAGCCCTTCAGAATTGGACCGTACACCAACTTTGTTAACATTGGAGAACGCTGTAACGTGGCAGGATCCCGGAAGTTTGCTAAACTCATCATGGCTGGAAGCTATGAAGTGAGCATCTCATATTGATCCTTGAGGCATCTGCCATGTTTTTGGCCAGACAGCATGTAAATGAAACAGCTCTTTGGATAGCCTTAGGTTGTGTTATTAGTAGAGCTGCTGGGAGGTGTGAGAAGAACTATAATGTGTGTTTGCAGCAGGCTGGGCTGGTGGGAGTATGAGGCTTTGAAAAATTGAAACTGCTATTGTCAATATTTGTCAGGAAGTACTGCAGTGGAGGATGAAGTGGGTTGAGAATGGGAGGTTCTAGCTATTTCTATTAATTGTGAAGTAAGTTTAAATATTTGAGAATATTCTTCATTTTGGCTTTTCACAAACCTTTCTAGGGAAAGGGAAAGCCAAGAATATTTCTCTTTAAATTCCTCATGGCCACATCAAGCACTGTGGAATTATTGATTCTGTTAGTTGTAGACTGAACCAAACAGGCAACATGAAAGAAAGGAGGCCCTACCTTGGGCAGGTCCATGATAGTTCAGCACAAAATTTAATCCAGATAGAACCTTCCCTAAGCATCTGGATAGAATTGTTTTTTCTTATGCAATTACAAAGTTAAAAATGGAGGAATTTGGTTTGGGCTTTAATGATGATTTATTTTATCATCAACCTTCTCTTTATTTAAGGTTTTATAACCTTTAGGAAATAGATCTTCCAGAAATCACTATCAAAGCAGATGTAATTTTAATCACAAAGAACAAGCACATTTATCATCCTTTATGGACTGTGGTTATCTCTCCATGGCCTCCTTCAGAGGTACTCTCTGCAGCACATAGGTAGGGCCTGGTTACCTGTCAGCCCTCTTCCCTTCATTCCTACTACTGCTCACTGCCACCACATGCTGTTGTCATGGTTCTCCCAGTTCAGAAGCTTTCACAGGTGACCTTTTTTACATCCGTGATAAGATCCAAACTTTTCAGGCCATCATTTATTTAGTCCTCTCCACTTAGGCACCACACTGCCTTCCCTTCCTGATCTGTCATCTGAACATTCTAGGAGGCTTGTTCATGTTCGTTCTCTTCCGAAATCCTAATGACCCTCCCTAGTTGTATAGTGTTCTTCAGTTGGCAGTGTTTCTACTTCTGTTTTTATTCTTATCACCATTCTGTGGTTTCCCTTTTAGCTCTCAAATTTGATAGATTTGGTACTGAGACCAGAAGTTATTTTAGGAAGAAGCGAACAGATGGGAGTAATGATATCTATTTTTTAATAAAGTCTTAGTCTATGCCAGTCACTGTGCTAAGTGCTAAGTGCTTTGCATCATTACTCATTTAATCTTCACAGACCTATGAGATAGGTATTGTTATTATCCCCATTTTGCAGATATGCAACTAGAGGCTGTTTTCTCACAGCAAGTAATGATAGACCCCAAGTCTTCCAGGCCCAACTCTAATCACTCTGCTCTCTGTCTAGAGGACACAGGACAGGAAGGTGGTAGAAGCAAGAAGCGGGTAGGTGGGAGTGAGTCATTCAATTCTAGTGATCCCTCAAAGATCAAAGAGTACCGACCTAAAAGAAGTTCCAGTCCTGTCCTTTTGTTCAGTTGTACATCTTTAAACAAATCACTTCATCATTCCGAGCTGATTTGGGAAGGTTGTACCTACAAACTGTTTTTCTGTCACTCTGATGAAGTAGAAGGGTCAGGTATGGATATTTCTCTTTCCCCAGTTAATTGACTCCTGGTCTAACCAGGTTGCTTCCATCTCCTCTCTGCTTCCTCCAGTCTGTCACCTAGGGCCCAGCTAGAGACTCTCCCTGAGAGAGCTTTCCCCATTTCTGTCCTCAGAGACTGTGCCCTTTCTGGTGTCCAGGCAGTATTGGCATGTGACTCACACACTATACGGCAGTGCTGGTAGCTTTTTATATGACAGTGCCATATGCCCCCATCTACATGTAAGGCTTTCAAGAACAAGGATTATGACTTACACTTCTTTTGATTCTTTACTGTATTTTACACATTGCTGATACTCAACATTTTTTAATTTGCTGAATTTTATTGAAATCTTTTGGTCTGTGTAACCATGGGTCGTTATGAATGGTTTTTCATGTTAACACATGCCAAAGGGTCTCATGCCTGGTTCATCACAATGATTGCTAAGAATCTCTGTCAGGTTTTCTTGGGCTAAGAAAAAATTATTGCACTGTGAAATGTGCAATGAATACTTAAAACAAAATAAAATCTGTTGTATCAGTCAGTTAGAAAGCATTATTGAACATGTATATGTTGCCCAGCATTGTTCAAAGGAGACTGGGAGACCTTTTTAGATTGAAATCTATTTTGAGGAATAAGCTAATACTTAATGAAAGCATGAGGAAATGATAATATAATAAACCATGTGATAATAATTGTTACAGAGGTTCAGAAGCAGCAGATCATTGGGGAATAAGCAGTGTTTCTCAGAGTATGTTCTCTGGAATACTTATTCTATAAGACATTCCTTAAATAGTCATAATGGGAAATACTATGTATTGTATTCTATTCTTGGAGATTTACCATGTATAATAGTACATTAAAGGATTTGAAAAGCCTTGAAGTATAAAAACCTGCTGACATTTATCTAACTCATATTTCATGTAATTCCTTGACAGGAATGCTTTGCATGTTTTGGCAATCACTGAAGAGTTGTATACATTTTGAATGGTTTCTCCAAGGACTTTTCTTGGAGATGAGGCTTGAGCCAGGTTTTATACAATGTGGATGGGAAGGGGATTGTATTCCCAGCAGAGGGGACAACATAATCTGTGACACAGATGTGGAGACAGCCTTGGCTGGGTGCAAAGGACCAGTGGGAGAGGAATGGGAAGAACAGTTAGGTAAGAAGACAGGGCCAGGTCACAGAAGGCCTGAATACCAAGCTCAGGAATAGATTCTTTATGGCAGGAAAACAGTTTCAATGGGTTTTGAACAGTGAAATGATGAGATGGGAAAGATGTTTAAGAAGGTTAGTCTGTGGTGATTGATGGGTGAGGGTGGCAACCAGACCCAGAGTCAGGGAGGCTGGCCCATGAGTCTGGTATAATTTGAAAGGACTGCTGGGGATGGTGAGGAATTATTTTGCTAGCCTTCTCTTGAGTCACCCTGTCCTCATGCTTCTTCTTGTTGCATTCTTCTCTCAGGAAGCACTGAGCGTTGCCAAAGAGCAGGTGGAAATGGGAGCCCAGGTGTTGGACATCAACATGGATGACGGCATGCTAGATGGTCCAAGTGCAATGACCAGATTTTGCAACTTCATTGCTTCTGAGCCTGACATTGCCAAGGTTGTACAAAATTTTTATTCATCAGGGAAATTTAGGTGTTTTGCTCTGTCACTCATTTAACTTTGTCATTTGTCCCATTGATCTGTTTTCTCATATACTGGTTTTCTGTTTTCCTACATTGAAAGCCCAGTGGTTTCTGATTGTCAGTCTTCTCACTTAATACTAGCCTTACAGTAAAAACCAAGCTTCAGAGAGAGATGTGACTTCAGCTTGCCTGTTTCTAAGGCTTCTGGAAATGGTCACAAGAATTGTTTTTCCCTGATGTCTGGATGGACTAAGAACCCCCTTTCCATGTCTGTGAAGGATATACTTATACTTCCTACAAAATCATTAGTCCATTCCTACAGTAGACAAGGGAACCCTGTTAATTCTCCCTTATCACAGGAAGAGACCTTTGTAGGCTTATCAGAGTAAGACAAAAATCACAAAACAAGATTAAATGAAGGTATTATGTGAGCTTTTACACTTATTTAAAAGATGAAAGTTAATTTTTGTGTCAACCTTTTAAAAAATTTTAGTTGGATTCTAAAAACTTAAAAAATCTCACTATTTATTGAATTTGTAATGAGGAGTGATTTTTGAAATTCTTTTTTTAAAAGAAACTTTCTAGTGCTTTAAGAGAATAGGGCTGTCAGTTTTTTATTAGATATCTGCAAATGCTTCAGTTAGTCTTGTAGTAAGCAGTGAATTACATTAATCCATCCATCGTTCGTGTCTTAAAATTCCTTATTAAAAAGACTCATAACTCGTCTGGGAGTAAATAGTTTGAGAATTTAAGGTGCAGAGAAGCTAAATGACTTGTTCAAAATTAGAATCAGAAGGGGGCATTTGTTTTGCAGCTGAGTAATGGGAAGAGAGCTATGTTGGAAATCAGAAGACTCACCTTGTAGTTCCAGGCAAGTCGATTAACTATTGACCTGTTGATGTGAGAATGTCCAAATCTGTAGAGAATTTTTATAAGATTTTGAGCACAACTGATGACAGTGCTGGGAAGCAAGATCTCAAATGCTCCAGAGAACAGTTTTCACTTTCTTTTATACATTTGAAATTAAGGAAGATTATATGAGGGTGGAAGGAAGCAAGGTAGAACTGGATTACAGGATAGTTAATAAGTTAGTAAGATTATGTATTCTTCTGAGGGTGATTATTTCAAAGGTGTTCTAACCTAAGTGTACAGAAACAATGGACAAGCTTTTCCTAAGGCAAAGATAAACCTTTTACTGAAAAAGTTACATACCTATAGCATGACTCCACACCATGATCTGCTCAGCTACAAATTTATGATCAGATGACTCGTGAGGCTACTTTCCATAGACTCTAATTTCCTGTCTCATCTGAAATGGGAATAATCATGCCTGCTTTGTCAGACTTGTGAATTATAAAGATAAAAATACCTTTTTACCTCTGAAGGGCCTCATGTAACATAAGACATTATTAATTACTCAGTGTTCTGATTGCTACAAGAATTTTTCTTTCTTAATTGTTCCTGGTTTTGACCTACTAGTAAAATTTGAGACTACATTTTGAACAGTTGGGATAGACTGTAAAGGCATTTAATCAACATGTTTTCACCAGCTATGTTGGGACACCATGTACTTTAAAACATTGGTTTGGTGTTGTCATTGTATTTGACGCTTTTCCTAGCATACCTGTCATTACCAGTATGCTAGGACAAAGCTAAATCTGTGGACTCCTTGTTCTGTTTTGCCCTTTTTTGGTGATGTGGCATACGGAAGAGTGACTGAATCTCCCTCCCGACTTCCCCTGTGTAACAGGTTGGGTTTGGTGCCTCTGAATATGCTTTCATGGTGGCCTCTGCTCTAGCATTTCCCGCACTTTTATCATTGTTTAATCTTTTATTAGTTTGGGAAGCCAAGGGACCTGCCTGCCCTACTGTTGTCCCTGAATCTAGGACGGGGCCTAACATGGTCGTCACTTAATTATTTATTGAATGAATTAATTAAATAATGGGGCTTAGATCAGCTGTCCTATCCCTTCCTTGAAGCCCTTTCCTTGAACAGAGGCATGAACGCGTGGACTATATCAAAAATGAAACTATTCTCATCTATGCATTGCAAGTTTGTCCTTTATTTTAGTTATGTACACCTGTTAAATATTACATCTCCTTTTGCTTTCTAATAGTGAAATTCATTTTGTTTTCAGTCAGGAACTTTATTTTTCTAAAGGCAAAATTGAATTTGAATGACTTGGCTAAGGGCTGCTCCCAAGTGCTGGGCTAGAAGTTAATCCCCAGAGTTAGATCAGGGATAGCAGAATCCTATGTGAGGTGCTGGCCTCAGGGCACATGCAGCCGAAAGTGTAAACTAGTACTGAAGCCAGTTGAACTGACCTCAGTTATTTCATTCTGATGTTTAGCTGTGATCTTGGAGTTAGAAATTTCTGGCTCTTATGCATGGGGTCTCTTGTAAGACTGAAATTACTCCAAGTATTTTGGGCTTTGAGAACAAGTACAGTAAAGTACATGAAAGCCCTATCTCTGTCACACCATGATTATTTGTTTATTGTTTTCCTGAGAAAGAAATAGGGACTGTTTAGGAGCCTGGGAAGGGAATCTGTGGTGACTTGTCATTTTCCTGAGATTTTCTGCCCCTGTGACTCAGGTGCCGTTGTGCATTGACTCTTCCAATTTTGCTGTGATCGAAGCCGGGCTCAAGTGCTGCCAGGGCAAATGCATCGTTAACAGCATCAGCCTGAAGGAGGGGGAGGCTGACTTCCTGGATAAGGCCCGGAGGATCAGGAAGTTTGGAGCTGCTGTGGTCGTCATGGCTTTTGACGAGGAGGGACAGGTAAGTGATTTCTCTTGTCTAAACTCCAGGCTAGACGTACCAGTGGAAGAGAACTGTGTCCCAAACAGGTGTGTGTGTGTGTGTGTGTGTGTGTGTGTGTGTGTACAGCTTAACACTACACTCACACACACATACATATACACATGTACACACACATACTTGTATCTATGTATATGTGAAAATTTGATATAAAAACCTTACATCAGTTAAGAAAGGAATTACTCAGTAAATGCTATTGGGACAACTGACTATGTATATGGAAGAAAATAAAGTTAGAGCCCATTTTCCCACCACATGCTAAAATAAAGTTTACATCAATTAAAAATCTAAATGTAAAAAGCAAAATTCTAAAGAATGTTTGGGAAAATATTCATCTAAACTTGAGAAGGCAGAAAGAAAATTGTATGTAGAAGGCTATCTACATACAAATGTAAAATTTGTATGGTGAAAGACATTGTACTGTTTGCAACATGAATAATAAATAGTAGTAGATTAATGTCCCTAACATGCAGAGAGTTTCTGTAAATCAGAAAGTAAAATGCCCCAATCAAACCAAAAGAAAAATGGACAAAGAAAATGAATAAGTAATTTGTGAAGAAATACAGATGGCCAATAAACCTATGAAAAGATACTACATTTTTTAATGCTTGAAGAAATAAAAAAATGAAACAATGATGAGATACTGGTTTCTTTTATCAAATAGAAAAAATAAGTAAAATATTAATAAAAGGCAACTGTCATGTCTATGCAATGGAATCAGGGAGGGGCAAAGGGAGACTTCAAACACAGTGGTTGTTACACTGGGTGCTGGGTATGCAGTGATTATTGTATTGTTTTATACCTCACATGAATTTTATCAATATTTTTGTATCCAATATTTAATTTAACACAGTTTAAAAAATCCATGCCTTATGATTCAGCCTCCTGGGAATCTTGTTACAGGTTTAATATGTAAGGATTTATGTTCCCATTCTTTGTAGCATTGTGGTAACAAACAACTGAGACCGCTCTAAACGTCCATTAACAGTGAGTGGCATGCTTCAGTCTTGCTCCATGCCACACAGAATACTGTGTAGCAATTGAAAAGAATGAGGTGATGGAACCATGTCCACACTATACTAAAAGATAAAAAAAAACAAATGACATCTCAGTCGTATTTAGTAAAAAGAGGATTTATATGGATATATGTATATCTATTATAAGCAGAGAAAAAAATGTAGTTAACTGGAGCGTAAAGATGGTGTCAGATGAGGACTTGTTGACTTCTTTTTTACATAATTGAGTGGTGGGATTATATGTCCTTTTTCTTTTCTCTGTTTCTTGTGCTTTTAAAACAAAAATTTAACATAAATGTTTTTGTTTTTATACAAAAGATATTTATTTTTTTGCATTGTTTTATTTTAATTTTTCAATTACAGTTGACATGTAATATTATATTAGTTTCAGCTGTGTAATATTGTATTAGTTTCACAGAATAATGATTAGACATTTGTGTAACTTACGAAGTGATCACCCTAATTAGTCTAGTACCCCTGGCACCATACATAGTTATTAAAGATACATTTTCATCTTGAGAAAAATTCAAATAATTCTGAAGAGTATAAAAAAGAGATAATTTTGATAATGACTTATACCAAGCAGGCACACTACACATGTGAAATCATTTTTTTCTCCCAAAAATATAAATGTTGGGTGTATATATATATATTTATTATTTTTGTATTTCATATGAGGAACCAAAGCACAGAGACATTACCTGACTCACTGTTGTCACACAAGTGGCAAGTGAGGAGATCTGGCATCACTCATCAGGGTCTGTGCTGGATGACTGGATAATGATTCCAGGGAAGGCTGTCAGGGAAGAGTGGGCTATTTTGGAAAAGTTGTCTCATAAAACCCCTCTGAAGAGGAAATAATTGAAAACCTGAATAAAATGAAAAAGCCATGTAGCATTTAGAGAAAGAACAGGGGAGGGTCTAGCAAACTGAGAATTTTGCATAAACGAGATTCCATCTGCCATTCTGTAACTCTAGTTCCCCATTCCTCAGGAGGTTGGCATCTTCCCATGTTAGTAAATATAGATCTACTCCATGGATCATAACTTACATGATTGCCTTATATCCCAGCACATATAGTTTTTAACTGAGTCTATCACTGAATGAAACTAAGGTTATTCTAATTTTTTAGTACGATGGATGATGGCCAGTGAATCTCCTAATTCATGCAGCCATTTTCTTTTCACACAGTGATTTTTCTCAGTCAGTTCATAGAAGTAGGTTTGCTAGGTCACAGGGTGCAATTAAGATTTGATACCCATTGTTAAATGGTTCTGAAAGGAAGTCTTTAGCCATCTTCAGCTACTGGTTTAGTAGGGTGGGACCTTTTGACATGGTTTTTATTTTTACCAAAGATGTATATGTGGATAGTTGAAGAGGTGAAGTTCTGTAAACCACTTTATGAAAAAGAGAAGCCCCCAACCCTTCAGATTCCCAAAGACAACCACTTTCAGCTTTATTAGATGATTTTTGTAGCATTTACCTCCTTACCTTCAAGTCCCAGTTTTAGGTACTATGCTTTCCTACAGTGGTTCAGAATCTGGCTTTTTCATCATCCTCTGTCCCCGATCCACACATCTTGACTTTTATCGCCCACATCCAACCCCATATAGTTAAAACTTTTGGTGCTCATGTTATTAAGCAGTGTAAAAACAGTGACAGGGTAGCCTCTATGATGCCTTTCCCTTTCCTGCACCCTGTTTGCTTCCCATGAGGTTAATACTTAGTTTTTGTTTGCTTTGTTTCCTACATAGTTCATCTTTGAACTATCCGCTAGTTGTATGAATTTCCAATGTCCAATGTATCCAAACACATTCGGTAGACTAATTTTATTTTATTTTATTTTTATTTTTTAATTTTTTTTGTAGTATGTGGGTGGTTCCCTGGCTGGGAATCGAACCCAAGCCGCAGCGTTGTCAGCGCCAGCGCCGAAGCCTTAAGCCACTACACCACCAGGGAACTCACTTAGTAGACTAATTTTAATTTTTTGAAGAATCTCTTTCCAGGTCTCCTGATGTGATCTGAAAGCTTGCTTAGTTGAAATGAAATGTGCCTCACCTTCATCCTGGGGATTCCTCTCACCTCTCTTTGAGGTTTCTAGACCTCATATTTCCTCGTTCTTGGTTTAATCTCTCATTTGGTGGAGTGCATCTTATGAAAGAAAACATGGCAGTAATTATGTTTAAAACTGTACATGTCTGAAAATGGCTTTAATCTACTTTTGCACTTAATTGACAGTGGTATGGGAGTAGGCATACAAGCTTGAAATTATTTTCTCTGTGTTTTGAAAGCATTAATCTGTTGTCTTCTAGTTTCCACTGGTATTGGTAAGAAGTCCAGTACTATTCTAGACCTTGATTTTTTTTGGGAAATCTATTTATTTTCCATTTCCTTGGTGCTTCTGGATCTTCTACATCCACGGTGTTTTGAAATCTTGTGGTGATGAAGCATCCATTATATTGGGCACTTAGTTGGGAAACTTAATGGCCACAGTTATAGGAAGTTTCCTTGAATTATTTTATCTTCTCTTTGTCATGGGTATTATGTAGATATTAATATTTTGCCTACTTTTCTTATCTTTTTTTTGCTTGTTTATTTGCTTTTGTTTTTTTGTTGGTTTTGTTTTACTTTTCTTATCTTTTCTCTCCTATTTTCCAGTTCTGGCATTTGCTCTGCTCATCTGTTGCTAGATGTATTTTAAAGATATAGTCAATGAGATTTGCCTTCACCATTGATTGTGGGTTGTGAAAAGAAAGAGGACTCAGGGACAATGTCAGGGCTTTTGGGCCAGGGCAGAAAGGATGGAAAACTGTGAGAGAAGCAGACTTGGAAGGAGCAAGAGGAAGTTAGGGTTTGGATAGACCATGTTTATGGTGGCACATGGGGTGGCAGTTGAGTAGATAAGTTGATATCATGGGGAAGTGTGGCTTGAAGATAGGATTTTCTTATTTGGGGATTATCTGTATGTAAATGGTATTTAAAATGGGGTGGCTGAACTCAGCAAAGGAGTGGCTGCAGCCAAGAGGCCCTAGGACCAAGGAGACTGTGACCTGCAGTGTTCTGTGGTTGGGGAGAAGAGGAGAGAGACCCCATTAGAGGGGCTGGGAGGAGCAGCCTGTTTGGTTGGTAAGGAGGGGCCAGACGGGAAGATTAACTTGACTTCTAAGTGAAGAACAAGCTTCAAGAAGGGCTTGATGAGCTATTTTAAAGAGCTGTGGGTAGATCAAGTCGATGAGACCAAGAATTTACCAGTGGATTTCGAAATGGGCTAGTGTATGATCTCTCTGTACTGTTTCCAAGGAGACGAAAGCATAATTGGTGGGTTCAAGAGAGGATAGGAGAATTGGAGGCAGCAGTGTAAATGACTTTTTTGAGGAGTTTTGCTGTAAAGGGAAACAGAGAAATAGGGTGGAAACCA